>VDFB02211685.1:0-37271 GCA_007258455.2 Sequoia sempervirens
ATACAAGATTTCTCATGAACTTGAATACTCCTGCATAAGACATGTCGAGTAAGTGAAATGTTCCATTTTTTTTAACTTATGAATATTTTGGCAAGTTTGGAACTATAATTTTATACTTATCTATTTTGTAGCATTCATCCAAGAGGCTTATTTTGAAACTCTATTCTTCTAATGGACCGGGTATTCTATATATTACTCCCCCTTGTTCTTTTGGCCACTCAAGAATCAAACACTTTGTCAATTACTTCAATTTTATATTCAAGAAATTTATGTATATATCCGTGTGCATCCTAAAAATATGAGTGTGTGTCCTCTTGTATTCTCGTATCCCCTCCATAATACTTGTATAATTTAGTAAGCTTAAAAATGGGTGATATATCTATACTTGTTGGAAGTTCAACTTCATAGGCATTGGAAAAAAACTTCCTCAACACCCTACATGGGCCTATCTTCTTTCAAATTTAACTTATTATATGTTTCATATGGGAACCTCTCTTTTCTTGAATGTGCCAAAACCAAATCACCTACCTAAAACTCTTGTTCTCTTCTATGCATATATACATGATCTTTAAAATTCATGACACTCTTCTCCAAATTCTAGTTTACCTCCTTATGTAACTCATAAAGTTATTCAAAAAAATCTTCTGCCACATCACTTTTCTATTCAAATCCATACTATCTATCAACTCATCAACCCCTTTAGGGCTATACCTATAAAAAATAGGAAAAGGGAATTTTCCCACACTCCTATTGACTAAATTATTATAATAAAACTCTAATTGAGCCACTATCAATCCCATTAGTTTGGTTTATCACATACCAAACATGTTAAAAATTTACCCAAACTTATGTTTACAACTTCAGTTTGACCATCAATTTGAGGATGGCTTAAGTCGAGTTAAAACTCAATTGTGTTCCCATATTTTTTCACAAGGTATGCCAAAAAATGGCCAACAAAGTTGGTATCATGATCTAAAATAATACTTTAAGTAAAACCATTTAGCTCAACTACCTACTTGAAAAATAATGTAGCTATGTGGGAAGCATCATTATTCTTTTGAAATGGAATAAAATGAACCATTTTTGAAATTTCATCAACAACAAAAATCGAATCATTGCTTCTTCATGTTCAAGCTAATCTCAAAACAAAATCCATACTAATATGCTCCCACAATCTCTCTAGAATCAATAATGATTAATAAAATTCTATATTTTGTCTTTCTCCTTTAGAATGTTGAAAATTTCTACAACCTTACACCAACTTCTTTAATTCTACACTCATTCTAGGCCAAAAATATCCTTCACTTAGCTAAGCCAACATTTTATCAACCCCAAAGTTTTCACTTAAACCTACACTATCCTTTTCTTTGATTTAATTTTTCATTATTGATCCTCGAGGTATGACAATTTATTTCCTTTGAAAAATAAACCTTCTTGAATAAAATAATATAGCCATGGAGTTCTATCTTTTTCCATTGGACTCTTACATGTTCCCCATGCTTCCTTAAATTTTGTATCTTGATATAGTTCTTTCATTGCATCAAATCCAATAATTCTTTCACTCAATTCATTCACCAACAAACAAAGGAATAACTTTGTACAAATTCTACCCATTTCATGTGTTTCTAACTTAGATTGCCTTGGTTGTTTATAAACTATAGTGCATGATGATCTCTATATAATACAAACTCCTTGGGTAACAATTAATGCGTCCATTTATTTAATGCTTGAACTATTGCATAAAATTCCTTTTCACTGAAATAAGTAAAGGGCCTTCCCTCTTGACTCAAAAATCCATCAATTCCATGTGACTAGTATGGATGTTTGTAGTTCTATTGAGAATTGTAATCCACTAGATAACCCAACTTGGTCATGCAAATTCCTAATTTCCCAATAGATGGATGAATACTACCATGAATGGATTATCTATCACACTACCAAGGTCTACCTAACAAATTATGGCATGCATCCATTGGCATAACATAACACAATGTCTCGCCTGTATAACTACCAATATGAAAATTTACTAAGCATTGTTCACTTACCAATAATTGATGTCCTTTTTTTAGCCAAGAAACTATATAGGGACTAGGATGCTTCATCCTTTTCAACCTCAACTTCTCCACCATCTCTTCCAACACTAGATTATCAATGCTACCACTATTTATAATGATTCTACAACATTTTTCTCTACAATTACATGTATTTTTGAATAAATTCCTCCTCTATATTGGCTCTTCTTTCTTCGTTTCTAGTTTTAATAATTCTTATCAACATCAAGGAAATTATCTATCCTCTAGTTCTTCTCCACACTTGGGTGAAACAATACTTTCTTCCTGATCTATTATATCTATGAACATTCAAATTCCCTATGCCCAATTTATCAATATTGAAAACATGTACCACTAAATCCTCTTCCTCTTCCAAAATATCCATGACCTCAGGTATAATCTCCTTTTCCTTTGGAATAAATTTTTGTTCCTCTTGTTTCTTAAGTGTAAGAACTTGTTTGAGAGGTGCTAGCTTCATCTTATTTCATGAATACCCTCTTCCACTACTGGATTGTCCTTTACCACTTGAGTTTCTTCCCCATGTTGAGTTATTATTTTATTTTCTCACTAATTTATTTTCTACGTTTAGGGCATACTAGTAGGCTTCTTCCCTAGTATGTATTCAAATTAGATTAATCTCATCTTTAATTGATAAATATATTCTATTTGCATAATTTGACACCAACTCAATATCATCATCTATGTGTCCCACTCTAATAATCTTTGACACTCGACTCTCTTTATTTTATATTTTGTAACTTCCTAAATAGACTTAAGTGATAATCCACTGGTAGGAATTTAGCCTTCATTTTGGTCACCATTCTATCCCATGACTTGATCTTCTCTTTTCCTCTTCTTTGTTGCTTTGTCTACAAATTATCTCACCATAGAGATGCATGTCCTTTTAATTTAGTGAAAAAAAGCTTCACTGTCTTATGATCTTCTATTGATTCAAAGTCAAAATATTTCTCCATTTCAGTGTTCCAATCTTTAATTTCTTTGAGATTTAAGCTACCATTATAGATGGTAGGATCCAATCTTGGTTTATTTCTTATTTTGGACATTTCCTTCAAAAATCTCTCTTCTACTTGATCCAATTCACCTTCATTCATCTCGCCTTCTCCATATACAACTTCTTCTTCATACTCACTAACATCTTCAATGTGTATCCCCTTTCACTGTGTTGCCTCCATCACATCTAACCTAGATGTAATTCCTCTTAACATCTCTACAATCACCATATCACCAACCCATGGTGCTCCTCTTTGGACACATCCTCTATGTGCCATGTCTCAATCAATTTCTTTGTTATTACAATCTTCCTCTTTTCACTTTCCCACATTTTTTTCTTAGGACTTATTCTTTGACATGATTACAACAACAACCTACTTTGATACCACTTGGTGTAATCATGGTTTGAGTACCTTACCAAGAAACCATATCACATAGCTAATACAAAAAAAAGAAAAAAAATGTTCACACAACCCAAAAAAATACAATTCTTTATTATTTGGCAACCTTCATTATAGGAATACATAATATTCTATTATATATTAAATATAGACATCCTATGTCAATATTCTTTCCCAAGCAAATCAATTTTTCCCTTTATATACTTCTTGTGCATGATAGTTCAGTTGTTCCAAGAAGATAGTTCAAACATTGCCTCAAACCATTCATTTAATTTCCCCCATAGGTTTGCATGTTTACAGTATTCTTTCTTGTCAAGAATTTCCACTCCAATGGGAACCAAGAATCAACCACCCTTTATCAGAGGTTCCTAACTCCTTACGAGCCTTTGCAAGTTATCTTTCTTATCTTTCTTATTGGGGGTCTTAATGACTTTAGGAACCCAACACTTAGCCTTTGAGAAAAGGTTCCCATCTCCTTATATTCTTCCAAAATGTACTTCATCGTAACCCTTATAAGGGGTTCTGACCCTATTGGGAACCCAACACCAAGCACCATATTGGGGGTTCCTATCTTGTTGCTTGTTCTCATTGCATAACTACCCCATTTTATTTTATTTTGGAACAAAATAGGTCCCCCTTTTCTTTTGTTTTGTTCACCTTTGGTTGTTTGGTTGGGTCTTAGGAGTTGTTTGTTTTGCTCCTAAGTATGTCTTTTGCTCTATTGGAGGCGGGTTCGGAACCAAATCTAAACACGAAACTCTTTCAAGGTTTCTAGTTCGGATATAGTTCTGACTCCAACTTTGCCTTCTCTGTTGTTTCTCCTTTGTTCTGTTGGTTGTTTTCAACAAACTCTTGGGTTGGCCCGTCCTCTTGTTTGTTGGTCGTTTCCTTGTGTTTTGTTTGTTTGCTCGCACGGAAGCGGAACCGGGATTGGAATGGAAGTAAGCAACTGCGTTTCCATTTTATGTTCCCCGCCCCAACCCGCCTCTCCTACTTTCTCTCCTTGTTTTTGTTCCTAAATGGGTTCAAGAAGTTTGGTTTCCAAATTCTCTTTGCCCTGTAGCCGTGTGTTTTGTCTCTTTGCTTTTGGTTAGGATCGTGGATCCCGGACTTCCAGAATTTAACTTCAACTTTGTGAAGTTCCATTTCGGTTTTGTCTCACTGCCCTCTTTGTGTCGTTTGGCTCTGTCCTTTTGTCTGAACTCTGATCTAGAGTGAAGTTGAATTTGAACTAATCTACGCAAGTTCTCAAGCCCTGCCTCTTCGCTTTTGGTCCTGCCGACCCCATTTTGTTCTGTATCCAGCCTCGGGATCTTGGGCCCCATATGATAAGAAATATCTTTTATGCCTAATACTTCTACGGTTCTGCCTCTGATAAAGGCAGAGTTTGACTAAGTAAATATTATCTAAGGAGGATGGAGAAGGGATTATATGATTGACTAACTTGGATGCTCGTCTGCCTGAATATAGGAAGTTGGGTTTAGAATTCCAGAAATGTTAGGGCACCTGCATGAGCCAACTGTGCAAAACTTCATGGCAAGGAGTTAGAACGAAGAAGATCAAGGTGGAACAACTTCCATATACCTTGAGATGTAAGCATAGGGAGGTTGCCCTCACATCTAGCAAAATTGATTCCGACTGGGCTGATGTTATCGACACCAATTTGGGTCCTTTTAACTATGAGGAAATTGTGCAAAAGGAGAAGACTCGGGAGAATTTATTATTAGATTAGTTTATGGATACCTAAGGAGGAGATAAGAACTCCTGGAAAGGAGTTAACTGGCTGGTGCTTAGATGTGCTGCTTGGTTTATAGAACCCTGAAAGACCAAATTTAGCTGATTATTGGATAATGACCTGAAAGTACTTTCAACAAGGTTCTCAGCCAGATGAGTACATCCCTTGAGCATCTGAAGGCAAAAGAACTTAACCTTTCACCAACATTCTCCCTTTGTGGTTTTGGATTAATGAGCTCCTAACTCTTGGAGTTTGAGCTCGCTGGCTTCACTTTCTTTCTCTTGGAATATCGGGATTTTATTAGCGGCACAGAGTAATCATCCTTGGAAACAAGGGTTCGAGTCCACTTCCAGGTTTAGTTTTGATTCCATTAATTGTGGATCTTGATTGATAACTGAGAAACTTGTGCATGTGGCACCATATATGTATTATTAGGTTCTACTTTGTAAAGGTCGGCTAATTGAAGGAAGATCAGCCACCTGATGATAGAAAATAGAATTAGATCTAGGATTTCTCTATTTTAGAAGAGATACTCTAAAAGTTCAGTAAAACTTGGTTATTTTACAGTTTTTCATACATTTTCATGTTATGGTTTTAAAGCCTAATCTATTTTGGATAAGGTTAATGGCACATGATCAACTAATACGCATAATGATTTCTAGCCAGCTTTAACTGTTTTATTTGATGGAAAGTTAATGAAGCGAACTCTGATTCAAGATTATATCATTGGATTATCTATGGTTGAAGTTATCGTATTCATTTGATCTGTGTTTTAGATGATGAGTGAGTGATTTGTTTGAGGCAAGTTTAGTGAATGCTGATGGTATTTGAATTAGCATTATGGATGTATACGGTAGCATAGTTTATTCTATGGATTGCATCTTGCTATAGTTGTGGTTAGGTGGGATAAACACTCATTATTGATATGCATGTCTGGATATGTAAGAATTTTACTCATGTTTCTTTGATTTGAAGCTCTGATTCATCTTTTTCTTTCATTGAACTCCCCCCCAACATAGAATAATTGATGCTATGCAGTCCTATTCCTTATTACTAGCAAAGGTCCCTTGAACATTACAGTTATATCAACCACTGAGTGATATCAACATAATTGAGAACCAATTACCAGGACCTTGGGAGTTAGGTTACCATGTGTTATCTTTCTCTTTTAGGAGAAATAGAATAGTAATATTTTGTTTAATGTTGTTGTGTTGTTTTGACCCTCAACAGATCTGGCACTAGAAGGAGGGCCTGAGGAACAAGCTGGCTCACATTGGGTCATTTTCACCAGATAGGTACGAGAGAGTTCGTAGATCTTCTTAGAACCCTGAACCACTTGTTGAACTCCAAACCCTTGTCAGGTATAGGCCCCGAGCTCGTAGAGTCTTGATCCAACCTTTATCACCACCGCTCACCCCACCTAGGTTTCCATCGAACCCACCGACACCACCTCACCAGCCACTTTCACCCATTCCACAACTTAGAACCCGTGACGCCTAAGACCTATGGCTACTTCTGTTAATAAATCTCCACCATTGTGGGACTATCCCCGGAGGTATACACTGATCTCCACAAGAACTCCATATTCTGCCTCAAGAGATGAGAATCAAGAAGTGCCAAGGAGCACATACAGGCATTTAAAGATGCCTGTACTCGTGCTCAGGTGGCTCATCAGGACGTTGTGTGCATATTGTTCCCCTATTCGTTGGGAGACATGGTGTACAATTGGTACCTAAACTTACCCCAAGGGTTGGTTATAAGTTGGACGGATTTGGAGAATGCCTTTATCAATCAGTTCAGGGTTTATGTAGACCCTGCTATCCTTTACCACCAGTTTGCCACATAATAAGAAAAAGAACACTCATGAACCACTTATTCAACACCAGTTCCAGCAGTAACAAAAATCAAGGTTGTAAGATCCTACTCTAGTGGCCGAGAATACGCTACTTTGGAATAATACTTCTTGTATGGATGTGGACCTTGATTGGTTTGTTCCTGAAAGGATATATAATGCAGCACCAAAATTGATTCTTTCAAGCAAGGTATATCATCTCGCTATCTAGTTACAAGAATAGATAAGTCTGCAATCCGAGAGTCTAGGAGGAGTTCTCCCTCTTATAGGATACCAAATGTCCAATCCACCCCCTTTATTCAACACGGTCCCAGGGATGTCCTATTCCCAATACGGACCTATGTATGAGTTCCAAGCTTCACCTCCCTCACCATTTTTTAGCAATGATCCCCAGGATTCCTCCCATCAAAATCAAAATTACCAAAATCAAGCTAGAGGATCAAATTCGGTTAATCAACCCTTTGCAGTGAAGACTGTAGAAAGTGAAAAGACTCTCCAACTAACCAATGAGATGGAGACTCTCAAAAATACACTATCTCAAATGTCTAATGACATGGATCAACTTAGATAGAATCCCCCTCAGAACCAGAACCAAGGTTTTCAGAATTAGGGAGGATATTCTAATCAGGGTGGTTATCCTAACCAAAATCCTAACTAGAACTATAATACCAACTAGAACGCCAATAGGAATTTCCATAACCAAAACTCCTCTAATGAAAACTATCAAAATCAGAATAGAGGATACAATCAAAGGTCTAACAACAATAGGCCATGGAATACTGGACCCAATAACGAAGGAGTTTCCCACAATTATCAAGTGGGAGATGAAAAGCCGCACACTGCCAATGTGGCAGACCTCAACCTTATGACCAATTGGTGTAGAATACATGATACTGTGGTCCACTCTAAGGTAAATTTCCCAGAGATGGAAAATATGGTTAAGATAGCCCAAGCTGATGCTCCATTCCAGGGTGCATCCAACAAATCTAGTGGATTAACGGATACTGCCATGGCATATGATATCTTTGAGGAAGAACTTCCATTTCCCAACCAGGAAGACAATGAAGCAGTAGAAGATGTGTACGATGCCCAAGCCTTCCAAACCAAGGGAGGCCATTTCCTTAGAAATTAGAACAGAGGGCCATTCACGACCTCTGCCCCTCTTAATAATATGGTCCCGCCATATCAGAATGTGGATAATAATCCACCACCACCAAAGGGACCATTAGATTCTTTGAACAAAGGTAATTCACCTTCAATTCCTAAATATCAGGTTAGGAATGATTCAAAATTTGATTTCATTACAGAGATGCAGAGGCAGAAAAATTCAATGTCTTTCTTTGATATTTTGAAATGGTGCCCTACTCAAAAGGAAATTTTGTTGAAAGCCTTGGGGGAAGCAGACAGGTCAAAAGGAAGAGAAAAGGAGACTCCTACTAACGAGATGAATGCAACACTCTATAAAGGTAAGATAGGTACTCCACCTTTCTTGCTAAGTTTACAAATTTTTGGAAAGAATTTACACAATTGTCTGCTAGATTCTGGGGCATCGAGAAATGTCATGCCATTTTCAATTTGTAGGAAGTTAGGTCTGAGTCCACTCCAGAAAAATAAAAAGGTTATCCAGTTAGACAAAATAGAAGTCAATGTGGTAGGAGAGCTTAAAAATATCCATGTATAGATTGGATCCGATCCAAGGATCCAAACTTATGTGGATATTCAAGTCGCAGATATCCCAGAAACCTATGGTATGCTCTTGAGCAGAGACCTGATGAAAAATCTTGGTGGATATTTGTCTTTGGATTTCTCACACATATGGCTACCATGGAAAGGGATAGCAACCCAGATCCGAATTGAAAGTGAGCCTAGGCTCAAACACATGATCACCGAGTATGATTCCCCTAATGAAGTAGCCTATTTCGAAACCGAGATAGGAGTTTACAAGCAGGAGGAAATCATGACTTTTTCAGTACTTCATTCTGATGGCTCACCCCTTTCAGAGCAAAATGACCCAATGATTACTATTAATCAGAAATTCCTAATAATGAAATTACAACAGGATAGGCTGGTATTGGGAGAGGAGGTTGATATGTGGAGTCTGCTACTTCCTAACTGGCTTAGGGTTCATTACCAGAATCATTATGAGTTAACTTGCCAACCCTGTGTAGATATTTTAAAACATGTCTCTTGGGTAGAAGAAACTTGTGAATGTCAACCTCAAGCCTCCACTAATGAATTTCCATTTCAAGCAAAGGATGCAACCATTCTTACGAGAGTCGGCCTTGCTCAAAGGGAATCATCTTCTCAACTCGAGCAGACTTAGGTTCTGTGTTCTGAACTACAACTAGAGACTAAGGAATCTCAGTCTTTGCCATTTGTACCTACCCTAGAAATACTTCCAATGCCTAGGGCATTGGTGACAAAGGTGCTAAATCATGACCTAACTCAAGAGGAGGTTCATGAATAACTTCTTGAACAAATTTTAAATTTAGGAGAATCTTCTGGTGAACTGTGCTCCCAGTTACTTTCAAATACTGATGATCAACACCAGTCCGAGCCGCCATATACTTCTGCCAAGCAAAAAACTGTAAGCCAGAAAAAGAAAGAGATCCCAACCCCAAATCAATTATGGAGTCTAAAATTTGATGGCTCTAAGTCCAAATCAGGAAGTGGAGCAAGGGTGGAATTAACCAATACGAAGGGGAATACTTACTTTGCTTCCTATAGGCTACAATTTGGTTGCACGAACAACGTGGCAGAGTATGAAGCACTTTCTAGGGGCTTAATGTTTTCCCATCAGAAGAAGGTCACATCTCTTATGGTGATGGGGGACTTTGAAGTCATTATCAATTAGGTTCATAGCCAATATACTTGCCATAATAAAAGATTGGTTGCTTACAAAAATAGAGTTTGGAATCTGATTGAGGACTTTGACGCTTTTAAAATTACTTTGATTCCTAGGGAACAAAATCAGATTGCAGATGCTTTGGCAGTTACTGCTAGTACTTTGGAGCCTATGCGAGACTCCAAATTGAAAATATTTTCAGTTGAACTAGTTTCAATCCTAGCTGTCCTTGATAATGATCAGAATTTTCAGGTTTTTGATGACGACCAACACATACTCGCCTTCTTGGAAAGTTCAGATGTCTTCGAAGGGTAGATCATAGATGAATCAGATAGAGATCAGGGAGAATGGGACCCTGAAGGTTGTGATACGGAAGGAGTAATGAACTTAAAGAGTAACATCCCCAAGGGGATGGTAGCCTTAGAAAGAATATTTGATTCTGATCCTCGAGCTCGGGAGAGAGTGCCAACACAAAGTGAAGGAGGGAAGTATGAATCTATTAATTTGGCTGATTCGGGTCCCAAAAGAAATGTCCTTATAGGAAAGACTTGCCCTGAGGAGATCATAAATGAAATAATTAAGGTGTTAAAAGAAGATATTGCGGCAATTTCCTGGAGTTATGAAGATTTGAAGACTTTTGAAACCTTTGTGATCACACACACTATACCATTGAAGCCAGAGGCCAAGCCCTTTCATGAAAAGCAATGCCCGGTCAATGCTTTGATTGAACCATTAATATAGAAGGAAGTGCAAAAAATTTTATCAGCAAGAATCATCTTCCCAATAAGGTACTCCACGTGGGTTGCCAATCTAGTTCTAGTACGTAAGAAAAGTGGGGAGATCAGGGTGTGTGTTGACTTGAGGAACCTAAAAAAAGCCTCAGAGAAGGACAACTATCCACTTCCTTCTCTTGATGAGGTATTACAAACTGTCAACGGATCCTAGATGATGTCGTTCTTAGATGGCTATTATGGGTATAACCAAGTGCTTTTCAGCCATGATGATAGGATGAAGACTTCCTTCACTACAAAATGGGGAACATATGCCTATCGACGCATGTCATTTGGCCTCATTAATGCTGGAGCTACTTTTCAGCATGGAATGGATGTGGATTTTAAAGATTTGATAGGTAAGTGTATTATTATATATGTGGATGACTTGACAATCTTTTCCAAGAAGAGAAAGGATCATGCTGCTGATTTAGCGAAGGTCCTTAAGAGATGTATCAGCTATGGAGTATCTCTAAACCCCAAGAAATGTGTCTTTGGAGTTTCTAAAGGGAAAATTCTAGGGCATGTGATATCAGAAAAGGGAATATCCATAGATCTCGACAGAGTTGAGGCCATTTTGAAATTGACGATGCCAGGAAGTAAAAAGGAGATGAGGTCCTTCTTCGGGAGGATTAATTTTGTAAGGAAGTTTATAACAGGGTTTGTAGAAATTGTCAAACCCCTCAACGAGATGATGAAGAAAGATGTTAAAATTGAATGGAGCAATGAGGCTAAATCTGCATTTTCGTAGATTAAGCAATCAATATTTGAGGCACCGGTCTTGACCAGCCCAGATTACCTAAAGCCCTTTTATATTTATTCATTTGCATCTGATCATTCATGTGCAGCAGTCCTAACACAACGTAGAGGTGAAGGAGATGAAAGGCCAATTGCCTTCATGAGCTCGCCATTCAAGAATGCAGAAGTCAGGTACCCACCCTTGGAAAAATAGGCCTTTGCATTAGTACGAGCAGTAAAAAAATTTAGGCATTACATTATGAGGAGCCAAGTTATTGCTATAGTGCCTGATCCAACGATTAAGTCTCTCCTTATGCAAAGAAAATTAGGGGAAAGAAGAGGAAAATGGATGGCTATCCTGCAAGAGTATGATTTAGAGATCCATCCAATGAAACTTATCTGAGGACAAGGTTTATCAAAGGCCATGGCAGATGTTGACAAGAATATTACCTGTCAGCAATATACTGTGCACTCATTTACCAAGGACCCATGGTATACTGACTTGATCTTCTTCCTTCTCAACAACAGATGCCCAGAAGGAATGAATGCTACCCAAAGGAGGGCACTGAGGATGAAGAGTGCTCATTACATGCTCAAAGGAGGAGATCTATATAGAAGAAATAATGAGGGGGTGTACCTGTGATTTCTGGATCAACAAGAATCCAAGCATGCCATGGTTGAATTCCACGGTAGGCATGGCACAGGACACGAATCAACAGATTCTTTGGCCCATCAAATCCTCAGGTTAGGATATTATTGGCCCCATGTGTTCAGGGATGCACATCAACATGTCAAGACATGTCATACATGTCACACTTCTGCATCAAAGGAGCGTAATCCAGCAATGCCTCTACAACCAGTATATGAGGAAAGACCATTTTCCCAATGGGCACTAGATTTTGTTGGGGTAATTAATCCTGATTCTTCTACAAGACACAAATTCATTCTAACTACTACAGACTATTGCACCCATTGGACTAAGGCTCAGCCATGCAAGAATAGCACCACTGAGGTGGTTATCAAATTTCTTACTGAAAACATTGTTACCAGGTTTGAAGTGTCGTTCGCCCTAGTATGTGACAATGGCCCTGACTTTTCATCTGTTGAATTCATACAATGGGCTTATGAACATAAAATAATTTTGAAATATTCCTCTAACTATTATCCTCAGGGAAATGGTGTAGCAGAATCTACTAACAAGAATTTGTTAGAAGTGATAAAGAAATTACTTGAAAGTAATCCTAGGGACTGGCATACCCAGTTAATATTTTCCTTATGGGCAGATTGAACCAGTATTAAGGTTGCTCTAGGAAATTCCCCTTTTAAATTATTCTATGGCCAAGATCTGGTTTTCCCCATACACTTACAGATACCTGTTCTTAAGTTCATGTAGGAGTTTTATACAAGAGATGATCGGATTGAGGTAAGATTAAATAACCTTTTAAACATGGAAGAACAGAGAGACGCTGCTCTATAACAGGTTTTCAAGCATCAAGTTGTTGTCAAACGTTGGTTTGACAAAAGAGCTAAGATTAAGGCATTCATAATCTCAGATCTAGTGTTGTTGTGGGACAAGGCTAAGGAGAAAAAGGGTGATCACTAGAAATTTGATAGACTCTGGCTAGGTTCGTATCAAGTAGCCGAGATCTTGGGTGAGAATGCTTTTCATTTGACCACCTTGATGGGAGAACCTATTCTATTTCCAGTCAATGGGAAGTTTCTCAAGCATTACTTCGGATCATAAAGGTTTGAGTTTCTGAGTTAGTTGTATATATGTACTCTATGTAATTACTAGTTATTTTGCTTCTGTTGGTTGTTTGTTTGTTGTTTCTTTCTTTCTCTTTGTTTCCTTTGTTGTTTTGTGTCTTTTTTTGTTTTCTACTTTGGGGATTCTCTTTTCTTTCCATCTTAAAATATTGGGGTTTATTCAAAGAATGTTGTAGGCACTAGGAGAGAAATTGGTTTAGGCATTTTTAGGCATATATGTCAAAAGATTTTGTTCTAAAGCTCATGCCTTATGGTCATTTTAGCATGAGTCTGAAGGCTATTAGGAGTAAGGTATATTGTAGATAACCTCATGAACTATCATTGAAATCTGTCACAAAATAGATAAAACATCTTACTATAAAGTGCCTATTCATCTCAAAGTGATTATATCTTCGATTCAAGTGAAAATTTTGTTTCCCCAAAACTGTCATAGGATCCACTATAGTTCTTAACCCACATCTCAGACTATTAATGTCTTTGTATTGAGGAAGTTTTTGAAAATAATTTTTCACAAGTAAGGCCTATAAAAGAAATAAGAAAAGAGAAGCACTAAAATAAAGGAAAACTCAATACTAAATGGGTAATTCAAGTATCTCTATCGGGGCTACGGATACCTGACTAGCAATAGAGCAATGCTTTGAGAGAACTAGAGGTATCTCCGTCGGGGCTATGGACGCTTGACTGGTAGCGGAGCAATACCTAGGATTCCATTGCACGACAGTCCAAGGACTCAACCAATGTAGCTTGGATCGTAGATATAGTTGTTTAGGTGTGGAGAAAGCTCAAATAAAGAAGGATGCACCATAAGCATGCACACACTCATATTCAAGCAGTACTTTATGATGGTTCTACATTTGAGATTTCAGCTCAACTTTACATATATATTCTAATCACACTTAAGTTAACATGTCTCATAAATTATAAGTTTTGGGGTGACTGAATTCTTCAATATCTTAAAAATGGGTAAACCATTTTTCCCAGCCGAGTCGCCATTTGTTATGCCTTGCATAACCACCCCATTTTATTTTATTTTGGAACAAAATGGGTCCCCCCTTTTCTTTTCTTTTGTTCACCTATGGTTGTTTGGTTGGGTCTTAGGAGTTGTTTGTTTTGCTCCTAAGTCTGTCTTTTGCTCTGTCGAGGGTGGATCTAGAACCAAATCTAAATACGGAACTCTTTCAAGGTTTCTATTTCAGATATAGTTCTGACTCCGACTCTGCCTTCTCTATTGTTTCTCCTTTGTTCTGTTGGTTGTTTTCAACAAACTCTTGGGTTGGCCTATCCTCTTGTTTATTGGTCGTTTCCTTGTGTTTTTTTTGTTTGCTCACGTGGAAGCAGAACTGGGATTGGAACGGAAGTATGAAATTTCAAGTTTCCATTTTATGTTCCCATCCCGACTCTGTCTCCGCTCATTTCCTTTCTCATTTTCTTTGTTCCTTTGGGCCAAGTTTGGTGTTCACTTCGGTCCCACTTCCCTTGTGCTGGTGTTTTGTTCTTTACTTTTGGTTCGGGACCTGATCCAGACCTGGAATCGAACTTTGAACTTTCTGAAGTTCCATTTCGGTTTTGTCTTTGCCCCGTCCTCTTGTGTTGTGTTTTGGTTATTGTCCTTTTTTCGGAACCAGATCCGTAGTGGAAGTTGAATTTGGGAACTAATGATTGGTTCTGGTTTGGTTCCCATTCTAGTCTCGCTTCCAACCCTGTTTTGGGTCTAGTTTGGTTCCCAATCCCAGTCTCGCTTCTGACCCCATTTTGGGTCTGGTTTGGTTCTCATTCTGATCCCGCTTTCGACCCTGTTTTGGTTCTGGTTCGATTCTCGATCCCGGTCCCGCTTCTGACCCCATTTTGGTTCTTATCTAGTTCTGATCCTGGCCCCGCCACATGATGAGAAATATCTTTTATGCCTAATACTTCTATGGTTCCACCTCCGATAGAGGCATAGTTTGACTAAGTAAATATTATCTAAGGAGGATGAAGAAGGGATTAAATGATTGACTAACTTGGATGTTTTGTTCATCTAATACATGAATTAGCTGAAGGAATCAAGAAATGTTTGGGGCGTCAAATGAGGCCTCTCAGAGAAGCCAACCAGGTGAAACTTCATGACAAGGAGTTATACCAAAGAAGACCAAGGTGGAAAAGCTCCCGTATACCTTGAGATAAATTATGCAAAAGGGAGATGATGGGGAGAATTTATTATTAGATTAGTTTATGGATATCAAGGAGGAGATAAGAACTACTAGAAAGGAGTTAATCGAGTTAAAGGAGATGCAAAGGTTGGTTTCTGCAGAATTTGAAAGGATCATATTTGAAGATGATTGGTTGGATGGACCTAATCCAGGTACTCTTCAACAAGTGTTCTCTAGTTATGATGAGTACATCCTTGAGCATTCAGTGCAAAAGTGAACTGATTCTTTTCACCATACTCAATATCTACTTTTCTCCTCTTTTGTGGGTTTTGACATGAGCTCAACTCTGAGTTTGAGCCGTCGGTTTCACTTTCTTCTTGGAATATCATATTTCTTGTTGGCACAACAGGGTAATCAGCCTTGGAACAAGGGTTCATGAGTCCACTTCTGTGTTCAGTTCCAATTCCATTAATTGTGGATCTTGATTGATAATTGAGAAACTTGTGCATGTGGCACCTTATATGTATTATTAGGTTCTACTTTGTAAAGGTCGGCTAATTGAAGGAAGATCAGCCACCTGATGATAGAAAATAGAGATTAGATCTAGGATTTCTATGTTTTAGGAGAGATACTCTAAATGTTCAGTAAAACTTGGTTATGTTACAGTTTTTCAAACATTTTCATGTTATGGTTTTTAAAGTTTGGATCTATTTTGATAAGGTTAATGGTACATGATCAATCCATACGCCAGTGATTTTTGTTGTGCTTAATTGTTTCTTATTTGATGAAAGTCAATAGAAGGAACTAGATTCAAGATTATATCATTGGATTATCTGTGGATGAAGTTGTTACCGTATCCATTTGATCTGTGTTTTAGATGATGAGTGAGTGATTTGTTTGAAGCAAGTTTAGTGAATGTTGATGGTATTTGAATTAGCATTATGGATGTATGCAGCAACATATTTTATTCTATGGATTGCATCTTGCTATAGTTGTGGTTAGGTGGGATAAACACTCATTATTGATATGCATGTCTGGATATGTAAGAATTTTACTCATGTTTCTTTGATTTGAAGCTCTGATTCATCTTTTTCTTTTATTTAAACCCCCCCCCCAATGTAGACTAATTGATGCTATGCAGTCTTGTTCCTTGTTACCAGCAAAGGCCCCTTGAACATTACAGTTATATCAACCACTGTGATATTAGCATAATTGAGAACCAATTACCAAGACTTTGGGAGTTAGGTCACCATGTGTCATCTTTCTCTTTCAGGATAAATAGAATAATAATATTCTATTTAGTGTTGTTGTGTTGTTTTGACCCTCAACACATAGGTGTGTTTTGTCAGCAGATTAGTTGCTATTTTTTGGTCAATCAAGGTGATCACCAAGGATTATGTTGAATTGTTAACCTTTATTCTTGCAATAATCTATATTTTTTCAATCGTCTATACAAGTAATGGTTCAATTTACAATATCATTGAACAATGGTTATTATACTGATATGTCAGTTAGATGTTCATTGAGGGAGAGACACGAGATACAAAAAAAAAATTGATAGTGGTGTGTGGTATCCTTCTTGTCTGTCTTCTATGCCCTTATTAATTATTTCAAGTTATGGCCTCTTTCATATGCTAGGAGAGATGAGTTTTTTATATATCTGAACGAATGTTTAGTGCTTCACAATTCCTACAAAATGGAAAAATGGAAAATAGAATTGTTGATATATATTACTAGTGTTAGCAATAGGTTAAATTGGAAATTAAATTCCCATTGTATAGTTTAATATGTTTGTTTATTGTCTGTACAAGCTGGAATTTTGTACTCACCAGAACATATAATCCTATATTGGTGAAATTTGGAATAAAAATAATTCTTTGTAGCACCAAATTTCTTTAATTTTCCAATTTAATCTATCACTAACACTTGTCTTCCTTCCTAGTGGTTGACATATTTGAGGAAACAGAATTGAAGAAAACAAGGGCAAGTGGATTGAGAAGGATGATTTAGGACACGTGAATCTTTTGTACTAAATACAAGTGATTCTAGCTATCATAGCTTGAATTGCAAGTGTATTGGTCAGTTAAACTTCCAAAAAAAAATTTGCATTAAGAAGTTATGATTTTTTTATAGATGAGATCCTTACTATGGTGAATACAAATAATTTCCAGTTGAATTTAAAAAAAATTGTTACATTATTATGTGCCTATTATATCCCAAAATTTTACATGAAGGATGTTTCCTCCTTGAAGTGTGAGTGTTACATGGGAAATGCTCAAAACAATAGTGAATGATGACACTGAATCCTTTTAATTATCCCTTTACATAAAACACATAAAGAGCTCTGCATTTCAAATGAAAACCCCTTACACAAGGAAAACCCTTTATTTTCTCATTAATGAAAACCCATTTTCTTAATGAACATGGCAGATAAGAAATGATAGATTTATACACCTGCTAACTAGCTGTTGTGCCTATCGAATGTGTTTAGGTAGTGTAGACCCTTTTCTCTCATTCGAACTCCAAAAATGAATGCATGTAACTCCATTTTTTTGCTCGCGCTCCCTAGCAAATTGCAAAATGAAAATGTGGAAAATTTTGATGCTTAGGTGTGTTTTGTCTATTGCTTTTTTACTTTCCATCCAGCCACCATCCTTTTCTAATAATAGACATGTGACAGCATGCAGATAACCATTTTTCAAGTCTTTCCATCAGTGCATTTTTTCCAATGTGTCGGATGGGGGATGGGGGATAGGGGTTATGATATAACGATACATACATAGGTGCATTTTTTCTACACTTTAGCTTCTCCCCTAATAGTTTCGTCAGGTCAATTTTCTTGTCACTTTGAATGATGTCAGTGTTCTTTTCCTTGTGCAAGAAGGTATCCTTTCAATGCAGGTAGGAAGGGGAGTTGACGTGATTAAGACATGTGTTTTAATATGTAAGAAGTAATGTTATTGGAAAACACTCTGTGTTTTGGGTTTTCTCATTCTGTAGGTTGAAAATGAAAGGCTGGAGAGAAGGTGGGGGAGACAAAAAGGCAATGGAATTGAGGTGAGAGGTTTGTAACCGATTGGGTTGTCACTTGTAAAGGGTTTTAAAAAATTGTGTGGGTTGCAAATTTCAAAAAACTAGTGTTTTGCAACTTGTAATTTTACACAACAGTATGAATGTCTTGAAAAGATTTTGTTATTTAGATCGTAGGAATGCAATGAAAGGAACCATTTTTTAAACACCCAGTGTTTTCCAACAACCATTGACACTATGTATTATTGCAAGTTGGAAAACACTGTGGGATGTGAGTGCATGATTTATGAAACCTTCAACCCACACAATGTTGTAAAACCATGTATGGATGCAACTAATCTCCCTAAAAAATGCACCTATGTACATACAAAAATGTATAAAAACATACATAACAACATACATAGAAACATACATAACATGATGAGATGACATAGTGCAAGGCCCGCCAAGATAGATGATAAAAGTGATGAAACCGACAGACGGGAGAAACGTCACAGTGAGGAAAGCAAGGAGGTCTCACGTTGCAACGAATTACATTGGAATTTTTTTTCCCTGTGCGATAAGCTATTCATTCGCTATAGGAGGGAACGGAATTGATGTGATTAAGACATGTGTTTTAAATTGTAACAAGTATTGTTCTTGGAAAAAAATCTATGTTTTGGGTTTTCTCATTTTCCAAGGAGTTGCGGGTCGGGGATATATAATACTATCCAAATTCACCTGAGGGGTGAGTATCCAATTGGGTTGTTACTTTTAAAGGGTTTGAAAATAATATTTGGGTTGCAAGTTTCATAAAACCCAATGTTTTCGAACTTGTAATTACACATAGACAGTATGAATGTAATGAAAATGTTTTGGTTACTTACACAGTGAGAACCCAATTGGTTGGTGACACCTCAGTTGATTTTAGATACTTTTATGTATCCCCCACTAGCAGTTATATTGAAAATATGAATGTATTTAGCAACCCTTACTTTCATAAAACATTCCATTTCAATATCATCATACGTTTGGAACAGAAAATGCACATAATAGTTGCAAGATGGAAAACACACAGGGTTGTGACTCACTTCTCAATTCTTGTTCAATGAGCACTTTATGTTATGCAGACTGTAACAAAACAATGTATTGAAGTTCACCTTCATATTTTATAGCAACCCTTACTTTCAGCAAACATTCCATTTCAATATCATCATATGTTTGAAATTTAAAAATGTAGAAAAAAGTTGTAGGAAATGGAAAACACACAGGGTTGTGACTAAATTCTCAATTCTTGTTCAATGATCACTTTCTGTTATGCAGACTATAACAATAATCATTTGGTTGTGTGTTTATAATGTGAATTCTATTTATGTTAATATGAAATATACTGGTAGGAAATGCCACCTGAAGTCTTATTGTTTATGGTAGCTTGCTTGTAAATGAAAGAAAAAGGTTGACATTTAAATCATTTGAGGTCGACTATTTTTTTCATCATGGATACTTTTAAATGAATAATCATATTAAATGCTACTTATAACAGTAAAATTGGCATTTCACTATCTTCATCTGATTGCAACAAAGAAAAATGCTCACATTATTTGTAGTGTTGGAAAACACACTATCCCCTATCAATTATTTGCTTGTGAAAAGTTTTTGTTTCCTATGCACCAAGAATGTAAGGAAGTCCACCTTAAAATTTTGTTTCTTATGATTGAAAAAATATATGCTTTCTTACAATAGACTATGCAATAAATTTTGGAAGTTTAACTTTCCTATAACACTTGAAAGTTGTTTACATATTACAGGAAACCACAGATACGTACTTTAAAACAGAAAGTGTAAGAAAGCGGGAGAAAGGGTAATTTTGAAATATGATTTTCAACATGTATTTTGACATTTTGAATGAATTGGTTGCATGTATTTGAATTTGATGTGACATCTACATTCTTTCCATTAGAGTGAAAGGATGGATAAGGAAGTGGTGGGCACGAGCAACTTAGTGTCCATTTGGGATAGGAAAATGTGCCTCGACAAGGCAACAAGAAGAAAGGGTGCCTAGAGAGGAGATCATTTTCCTAGGCAAAAATCTTGAGAAATATGAAAATTGTTATCCTGCTACATTGATGTAATAGGATGATGGGTTTCCAATTTCTCAATTTCTGGCAAGGAAGCGGAAAAATCAGGCCTTGACCTTATTGGCAACATTTCTTGGATAGAGTTCTCAATATCCTGAATACTTTTATGTGTTGTTACAGTCGCTTTTTGCTCAGATTTTAGAATGTCTTTGTGATTTCATTTAGAAAATTTTATTTCTATTACGAATATGTTGATTTTGATAGTATATTGGAAAACACACTATCCCTGGTTCTTTTAGAGGAAGGTGGAAGAAAGGGTAATTTTGAATTCTTTTGAATGTGTATTTTCATATTTTGAATGAGTTTGTTGCATGCATTTGAATTTGATGTGATGTTAACATTCTTCATGTTACAGGGCAAGGATGAAAAAGGAAGTGGTTGGCGTGAAGAAACGTCACCAATAAGCTCAAGGTCCGATTTTATTGATTCTTGACACTAGCCTGCTCAATTTCTATCAAAGAAGCGATAAAATCGGGCCTTGACCTTATTGGTGACATTTCTTGGTCTATATGACTTTTCCTTTTCCTTCTCATCTATTTCCAATTGTATTTCTCCTCAACAGGTACATATAAATGATTTTATTCTGTATATATAAATGTGTTACAAAAAAATTATGTGTTTTCATATAAGACTTTCATCTCTCCCCCTACTGATTCTCTTTCTCTGCACTTAGATCTAATGTTTCCTTTTCCTTATATCCATACATTAATTATTGAAAATAGTCATTTATATTGATGGGTTTGTTACAAGCTAAAGGTTTTGAAAGTGCAATGGTTGAAGCAGAGGCTTCCCAGAACCCTCTTGTTACATGTACAACAGCGAGGATCCGTGCAAGTGGAATCACCCCACTATCAGTTTCAAGGACCCAAAGATGCAAAAAAAAGTGAAAGTCATCATTTTCACTTCAATTGTTTTTTTCTTCTGCCCACGGCCAAAACCCCCAACTTTCGCACTTGCATTCTTCGAGGAGGGATTGTGCAAAAATATTCAACAAAAGTTGCTATTTCTTTGCAAGGACGGCGCCATGATGATGAAGAGGTGGGAGAGGTAAGTATTGTTTGCTATTTGTTTTGAATTTCTAAGTTTTAGGTTATATTTGATATATATATTTTTGAATTTGTAGGAGATGCAAATGAACTCGCAAACCCTCAAAATCCTCAACAAGAAAATCAACCTCAACAACAACCTCCTCCACTAATCACTCAACACCGTCCTAGCACTCAACAAAATTTAATGAGTGAAATTGAAAACAAAAAAAAATTGAGGATTTTATTAGTAGGTTGAGTGATCCAAATGGTTCAACCATAGAAATAATGACCCTAAAAAATTCATTGAAAGATATGTTGAAAAATGTAGATTCAATTAGCAAACAAATAACTGGATGGCAAGATAGGAGGCTGGCGGCTAGGGCATATTATGCGGATAAACTATCATATAAACAAGTAAATGATTTAAAAATTACAAAAGGTGATTTGTGCTCATTATTCACTAACCCATGCACAAATCAAAATCTTAGCCTCAATGCAAAGAGGTTTCCTATTCATTGATGCCACCACTAAGAGATTAGGAACCATTTTTATGATAGGTGGTACATGGTTTTTGATGACCGACCGTGCAACAATTGTGAAGTCCCCCAGTATTTTCTTAGGAAACTATATAGTGAGTTAATATTGAACAAAATCCCAAATTATTTTGATATGAGGGACTTCTAGGGGAGAGGTGGGGGGTTGGCTCAGGATAGGCCCGGTGCACAGCCGGATCCTACGCAGAAAGGGAGATGAGCTCTCGCTAGGTTTCCTCGTGAGCACGTTGTTATGCATGTCATCACAAAGGAGAGTGTCGACGTAGAGACATTACAGGTGATCAAAAATTTGACCCAGAGTTTCATCCATCATACTAGCCTTATTCTACAGCGCCATCTAGGGGAGTCTTCGAGTGGTAGCCTTCAAACCCATGTATGTCAATCTTGCGGGGTGACTTGTTCATATGACCCCACTAGTACTCAGGAGGCTGCTACATAGGATCCATATGTAGCTACAGAGATGGAGAGGGTGGCTCACATTTGGCATGATACGTATGGCATTGATACTCAGGTAAAAGTTAGCATGTTCATTGAATTTAATTTATTAAATTTTGATTTTGAAATGCAACATTAACTAATTTAGTTTTATGATTTTAATAAAATTGCAAGGTCATGGTGTTGAGACTAGATACACCGGCCCTCCACCTACTTATTTCTACAGTACACCTATCGGCGGGGTATGTAACTAGTAAACAATTATAAATTTATTACATGTTAATAGCATTGTTTTACGAATGGTATTTTAATATGTGATTTTGGATGTTGAACAGGGAAATATTGGAGGTTTCGAGGGAACACCTCCTAGTGCCAGTGGATTTACTCAAACCTACACGCAGGTAATAGAATAAAAAGTTCAACTAATGAATTGTACTTAATAGATTTGTGTAGTTTATATTCATATTGTTGGTTACGTTGCATTGCACATCATTCAAACTCAAAGAATTACTTCACATTCCATAACTAATAACTAGATGTTGATAGATGACAAAAATTTCAACTACAATATAGTTGTTTAGAAATTCAACATAAGCAGTGATGCAATTTCTTCACATGGAGGCATGTGCTTGCAAAGGTGCACCTGCACAACAAACTATGGATGCTTGGAAAAAATCTATGAAACCATAATAGTAAGCAGATATTTAGCATAGAAAAGGTGGTGAGCATTTTGAAGAAATGCCTCGAAGAAATGTGGTCTCATGGTGATGGAATGGAATTCCATCACCATGAGACTCCATTCCATCACCATGAGACCACATTTCTTCGAGGAATTTCTTCAAAATGCTCACCACCTTTTTTATGATACCACATTTTTCATACATGTGCACCAAAGCATTTTATCAAACTACTCACTTCCTTGTTGCTATGGCTAAAAGCCTAAAATAGGTGCTTTCCAACAAACAATGGATGCTTGGAAAATATCTATCAAAGCATAATAGTAAGCAATAACACCATAGACAAGGCAATGAAATTTTTGAAAAAATGCCTAAAATAAATGCGGTCTTATGGTGATGGAATGCCATGATGCACATTTTTTTATAAGGGCATTCCATCACCACGAGACCCCATTTCTTTTGAGGCATTTTTTCAAACAGTTCATTGTCTTCTATATGCCACCACAGTTATCGTGCATGTCTGTGAAAGCATTTAATCAAACAATTTAGTGGCTTGCTGATATGGGTAAAAGCCTAAAAACATGTCCTTTCAAACAAGATATGGATAGGGAAAATAGTAAGCATGATAACCAGAAATATATAGTTTAATAAGTACTCAATTTTGTTTATTAGATCTCATACATTATAAGTCATGACGTGGATTGCTATTGTAATTTTTTTGTGATTGAATAATTTATTATTTTATTTTCAGATGTTGGTTGTGGAAGCACCTCCAAATGTTATGAGGGAAATGGATATCGGTGTTTCATCTGCTATACAATCCTTGATGGCTCCGACAGGGGAGGTATGAGGAAAATTACTAAATTTCAGTTTACATTCATTGTTATAGATGTTAGTTCTAGTGAAAAATCAAACCAAATTATTGATTTGTAGTTTAATTTCTATTTGGATGGTTTATACAAGGCTTGTGCATGCCTTAACATCGGTGTGTGAATATTTCCCTCATGGAGAGTGATCGTGAGATGGTCGTAAGTGATTATTTTGTTAAATATATCATTTTTTATAATGTAATTTCTATATATTAATGTCTTTACTTCTTATTGTAACAGTTGAAACTTCACCAATAAGTTAACAGTACTAGGAGGAGCAGCAGGAGCACTCCTCAAGTGCAGCACAAACGAGTGACAAACCTATCGCCATCCGATTGACAAGCAAAGGGAAAGAGTTTATTTCGAGAGCCTGGAGAGCAATGACTTTTGATTCTAAAGCCCTTTGTTGTATGCCTACATGGCAGTTTTGTAAATATTTTTTATTGGATATATTTGAAATTGTATGCCTATATGGCATTCTTGTAAGCCTATTTGGCTATTTTGTACTATATTTTATACTTATATCGACATATATTGATGTATGTGTACATGGCTATTTGGTTAATACAAATATTTTTTATCGATGGTGTCCATATTTTCATGTTATAAATTCATGGTTCAATAGATATGAGTTACGTGTATTCAAGTGTATACATTACAACTTACGTGTATACTTTGTGACTTATGTGTGTTCAAATGTATACTTTTTGACTTATGGATTTTCATGTGTATACCTTGTATTCATGTATATACTTTGTATTAAGTTGTGTATACTATGTATTTGTGTGTATACTTCAAGGCATGCGTGTTTGTGACTACTTGTGCTTCCCTTATTCACATGTACACACTTGACTTATTCACGTGTATACTTATTAATTGGTTAGCCATAGCATTGATCATTGTTTTCCTTCATGGTTTGTCTTGAATAAATTAATTGATTGATGGTAAACAACTTTATCTAAAAGCAAAAAACTCATTTTCAATTGGTATTCCATGAAATGATTGATAAAAGGATTCCAATATATTTAATCCTTTGATTGGAACAACTCAATTAAGCAAAGGATACATAATCTTCACAAAACTTGCAAAACATAATATTCAGATTAGATGAAGTAGTCAACTTCTTGACACATTATCTATGTTACCAGGTTCTTCTATTTTAGCCTTGGTTTTAGTCCCGGTTCGCTCAGGTGGTGCGGGTCCTGGTTTGGTTCGCCTATGGGTTTGACTAGAATCCTTCATTTTTGGGTCTGGTTCTCCTAGGTAGAACCCAAGAGAACCTGGGCATAACCCAGACAGAACCCAGGCGAACCAAGACAGAACCCGTGTGCCTAGGCATCCAAAAACATGTTTTTTTTAACATTATTTTAATGTTTTATGGAGATTGACTTTGACCCACACCCAAGGGAACCCTAAAAGTGACCTCTAAATCACTTCAAACACCTTAACTACCTCATTCTTATTCATTTGTTTTGAAAACAGGCATTTTCATTCCAAGAGGTTGAGCTTTCATTTTTGCTTGCTAGATTGAAAGTGGATTGTGACAACTTTCTTTTTTCAAAAATTGTTCTGCATGATTGAATTGAGAATTTATCACACATCTATAGAGAAACAGAGGAATACTAAAAACTAAAACACATTACACTTCTATTCTCACTGACTTGATGTACTCTCCAACATCTCTCTTCTCTCATGCGAAGAGTTAGAACTGCTTGGCTATGCCTTTGCATCATTCAGGAAGTTTTGCTCTTTTTGACAATGTCAAAAGCATGGCTGCATACAAATTAGGAAAAAGACTTTTCCTTTTAGATTAGCAATGCATGGAAGTTTCAAAAAGTATCCTTGATATTACAAAAAGATATGTGTTTATACACTTCAATTGTGCAGTCACCCTTTGGTTCTTTGAAAGAAAAATCTTCCTATGCCATTGTTACAATACATAGGTAAACCAGATTTTGTATTGTGGAGCTATATTAAGCTACCACTCTCAAGACCAATGTAACAATGATACAAAATAATGTTTGAGACTACAAGAAGACATCAAAATTGCTAGTGTACTAAAAAAAATCTTATGATTTATGAAGAACGTTGATAACTCTACTCAGTTGGCTTCTTTTTTCAAAATCATACAAATAGAACCCTAGCATCAATAGACTCTATATATCAAGCTACCACAATTCAAGTTTCAACGATGAATATTTATCATGCATTTTTTAAATGACATTCAATTTTATGGTGGTTTTGTTGTTTATATGATGTCATGTGATATTCTAATTCTATTCCAACAAACCAAACCCCCCTCCAAAAAAATTTGGCCTAACTGTCGAACCGAACCCCCAAACCCAAACCCAGACCTCAAAACCTATTCCAACACTCTTCATTTTGTCTACACAAATTTAATTGACCACCAAATTATGCTACCTCTTGACTTTACCCACTTTTACTCCCTCAAACCTCTTTTTTTCATTCAAAACCCCTATTTTCCCAACTAGGGCATCATGCCATAACATACTTTTGACCTCCCCTATACTTGCAGACCTTTTGAACACATCAAACTCCACAACCTCGCCCTATTTCCAACCTATTCTAACTCATTTTAAAGAAATTTCTTCTTTTCACCTCTTCTAGCCTTGCTTTTAAGGGGCCTCAATTCTGAATTTTCAACAGGGGAAATGTTAGTAATCTCTTCCAATGCCTTTACCAATGCTATTTTCTTATTCCTACTCCCTATCCTACTTACATCAGGCCCACATCACTTAGAGACATGGCTGACGATAGGTGGAATGGCCTATTTCAACATATTACCTCCGAACCCTTAAGGGATCGATCCAGGTTGAAGCATTATTTCAGGCGATTATGTGTGTTTGGGTGTGAAGAGGATCATTCATAACATAAACATACCTATTCAGGCGATGTTGGAATAGTGTTTGAACTTTATGATTCTGCCAGAATGAAAGTTGCACCACTTTTAACTTTCCCTTTGCTTGCGATGACACTTTTCCATCAATGGCTGGACACCGTAGGAGAACCACTCCCAAGATAACCTGGCCCGAGGAAGAGGTTATTGTAGGGGTCAACATGATCCCTAGGATTAGATGATAAGTTTTAAAGTGTCTTTCACATTATCCAGGAGTAACCTCATCTTTGAAGTTCTGACCATTTACTTTGGACCCTTAAAGGGATCAATCTGAAAAGTTGAACATAGCTCAAAAGCAATTCAGGTGTGTTTGGGTGCAAAAGAGGACCATTCCTAGCATAAACATACCTATTTGGACATGTTGTAATAGTTTTGGTCCCTGGGGTGTAGAACAAAGAAGTTAAGCCGCTTGCAACTTTCCACTACTTGCATTTGACACTTTTCCATCAGAAACCCGCAGGGAAAACCACTTGAGATAGCAAAACCGAGAGATTATTTTAGAGGGGCATAACAAAGATCCCATAGGATCTGATGAGAATTTTCTAAGCATCCGCGATATCTAAGTAACAACATGTTGAAGTTTGCAGCCATTTTGCACTTTGGACCCGTAAGGGATCAATGGTTGAGCGTGGCTCGAGGCGATTCAGCGTGTTTGGGTCTTAAAATGATGATTCCTAGCATAAAAATGCCTATTCCGGATGCATTGGAGCGGTTTGTTTGATCACGAGTATGAGAACAAAATTTACCACTTTGCAACTTTCCACTGCTTGCATTTGACACTTTTTTCATCAACTAAAAACTGGACACCACAGGAAAACCACTTTGAGATAACAAAAACCGAGATAGGTTATTGTAGAGGGGCCCAACACGATCCCATAGGATCAGATGAGAAGTTTCTAAGCATCATGGTATCTGAGTAACAACATGTTAAAGTTTGCAGCCATTTTGCACTTTGGACCCTTAAAGGATCGATCTGATTGAACATAGCTCGGAGCAATTCTGCATTTTTGGGTGTGAAAGAGGACCATTCCTAGCCTAAACATACCTATTCGTATGCATTGGAACAATTTTTTTGGTCACACAAATTTCAGAACGAAAGTTGCACCACTTTGCAACTTTCCACTACTTGCATTTGACACTTTTTCCATCAACTGAAAATTGGACACCACAAGAAAACCACTCTAAGATAACAAATACTGAGAGAGGCTATTGTATAGGGGCCCAACACAATCCCATAGGATCATACGAGAAGTTTCTATGTGTCACGTTCTCTAAGTAACAGTATGTTGAAGTTTGCAACCATTTTGCACTCACTACTGAATTTGACACCATTTTCCGACGAACATTTGTCGGTCGTTTGACAAATCTTTGTCAAAAAAGTGACAAAATGAAAAAAATATTTTTGACGCTATTTTTTCGTCGCAAAGCCAACGACGAATTAAATGTCGAAATAACGGCACAGATTTGTCGGTCTTCGGCATCATAAAATGGCCCGGATGTTCGTCAGAATATCGACAAAAACTTTGTGTATCCACCGACAAATTACACCAAAAGTTTGTCACAATTTTGACGAAATGGGAAAGGAGTAGTGTTGAAACAACACCAAAATTTCATCACCATTTCGATGAAATGGGCAAGGAGTAGCGTCAAAACAACACCAGAAGTTCATCTCTATTTCGACAAAATGGGCAAGGAGGAGCGTCAAAACAACACCAAAAGTTCATCGAAATTGCGACAAAATTGGAAAGGAGTTACAATGAAGCCTTCATTGCAGCTATAGCAACTTCGTCGGACCTTTTCGGTGATTTGTCGGTAGTTTTTGTCAAAATTGCGATGAAACAATGCAATTTTTTTTAAAAAAAAATATTCGTTGAAATGTACCATCACTGAGACTGATGACTGATTCAGGGTATAAAGAATCATTTCTCTGCCACCATAGTGAAAATTTAGCACTTTCTTTCATCTTTGCATATTGGTTTGATGCTTCAAATGATGCATTTCTTATATTGAAAAGTGCATTACCTTATTGAGCTTCTCTTTGTTTGGAGAATAGTTTAATATTCTCTACTTAATAGGGCCAACCACGTGATGGTGGAAGCTCATTTGGCCCCTCCCCCCTCCTCACATCACTCTCAATTCCCCATACCCAATCATATAACATTAATCATTTATTCATCCATTAATAACATATAACATTCATTCATTAACATATAACATTCATTAATTAACATATTCACATTCACTCATTAACATATAATATTCATTCTTTTAGTTTTTACATATTATCAAAAATATGGTTGTCATGATATGATTACAATCACTTTTTTTTTGTTTCTTTTTTAAAGCTACATAAAGTTGAAGTGGAGTATCATTTCTAAATCAATATCTGTCTCCCCTTTAGTTGTTCTGCCCTCTGCTCGTGATCTTAATGTATGCCTAGTCATCTACTCATGACGTGGACGCCGCTGCAAGCGAGGATCTACTGCAATAAGAAATAAATGTTAAACTGATATGTTTTATTATTATTGTTACAAGTATTTCATTAATTAAAAAGAGGTATTAGAGTGGTTCTCTTTGCACAGTGGGTCCACATCATGTTCCTGAACTTTTGTTATAGACTCATACTCAACATGTTGAACACCCTCTAAATCTTGATCTGCAGTTGAAACATGAAAGGTTACATTAATTAATACAACAATTGAAATTAAATATGTTTAAGAGAACATGAGAGTGGTCCTCTTTACCTGATGGGGCCACATCATGTTCCTGATCTTCTCTAGCCTGATCATGCTCAATGTGTTGATCATGCTCAACGCGTTGATCATGCTCAACGCGTGGATCATGCTCTACATGCTCTAAAGTTGAAACACGAAAGGTTACATTAATTAATACACCAATTGCAATTAAATATGTTTAAAAGAACTTTAGAGTTGTCCTCTTTACCTGATGGGGCCACATCATGTTCCTGATCTTCTCTAGCCTGATCATGCTCAACATGTTGATCACGCTCTACATGCTTTAAAGTACCAGGATGCGCACCATGACCTTCATCTGCACGTTGTGCTCCACCCTCACCAACCTGCATTCCAATGTCATGTGCAGTATTATCATTGTTTGAATGTTTAAAACAAATAGGCATGTAATTACTTTATGGTGGAAATTAATATTGAATAGATTGCACAAGTATTTAATTTTATATAAACTTTATTGAGTTTATTTACCTGTGTGTCAGATGTAGTGGAAGGTTGTTTTTTCTCAGTCAAGACTCTTAAGCATTCAGCCACGGCTCCATAGCCTTGCTGGAAGGAAATAATCAGGTCATCTTCTGTGGGAACTCTGTTGAATTCAAAGCCCTACATTTTTGCATAAGATCATGAATTTTGCTTCTATGGTGTGATAAAACCAAAATTGTTTTCAATTTATTATTTGGATACTATATTTCATTTATTGATACTTACAATTCGTGCGGCTAATTTCATATAACCACCAGAGCCAAGTTTGTGTTGCTCGTGTTTTTCTAGTCTTTCCTTTGTTGCCTTCGATGTATCAGGCAACCTATGAAAATTTTGAAATACGTTAGATTAAGTAAAAAGAAAGATTAATCAGTATATAATTACATTGTTGATAGTATCACATACCTTCCTTGGCTCGGTGGTGTCTTCCCTTTTTTCTTTTCAGTCTTCTCCTTTCCATCTGACACCAAGTCCTTCCACTCCCTCTCTGGAATCATAGGGGGATGCTAGTACTTTTTTTTTCTTCTCTAAATGTGACCTATATTGGTCCCTCGCATACTTTAAATAGGTACCAACTTTCTGAAGGACCTTAGTTTGGTTGAATTTTTTATCACCGAACAACACAACTAAACAGTTAATGAGCTCATCTTTTAAATCTTGATTTTGGGCATTCCACCGTGTATGTATGGTGGGCCCCAAGAGCTCCAATGTAATATCACTTAGATGTTTATAAAAAACATCATTTCTTGCAAAATGATCATGGGATCAATAGTCTAAAAAGAGTGATCAATAAGTAAATTTCAATTGGATTATATATAATAATAATTAAAAAAATTTAAAGTACCTGGGACCTTCTCTATCTTTATGGGAACGAAATCCTCGGTCACCACAAGTGTGACCGGCAATGTTCCCATACTAGGAATATGAGAAGATCCTAGAAATGTTGCTAAAACATCACCAGTACTAGTGGCCTCTGCATCCCCAAGTACATGTCCTGATGCATGTTCTGGTATGTGTTCGCTGCCAGAGGGTGCATTAATGGATGCCTGCATGGTATGTGTTGCCAACAATTCAAACGACAATATAGGCACAGATGATGGGGTCAGATGATGTGATGTATGCATAGGAAGATCAAGATGGACTCTTGTACCAACCCTTACTCCTCGAGAAGCATTTGCAGTACCCTGATCATGGCCAGAAGAATCATGAGGAAGAAAATAACCCTGTAAAAACAACACATATTTTAGTTCATGACATAAAATAGTACAAAATATGAAACCATGAATGAACTTATGTTATAATTAAAGACCTCATGACAACTTACTTGCAAGTTTTGTAATCTCTTAGTCAATATTTTAACCCTCTCTCTTATCTCATTTGTTTTAGGCACTATGAACATCAACTTAACCATTTCTAGATTGCATTTTTTTGGATCTTCTTTATCGTATCGAGAGGTTTTGTTGAATAAGCGATGTCATCATCACAAAATATTGGCTGCACCTCACTATGGATGCTCTCCTCTACTGTTGGTGCCTTTCCCCGATCAGTTGACTACAACAAGAATATTAAAAACATTATCAAAATTAACCCCAAAAACGTATGAAAAAAACATAATAATAAAACACTTTGCTTATATCTAATTTGTACAATTACAATGAGGTAAACCTGTCGAGTAGAAGCACCTGAAGATACATCACGATCTGTGCTCTAGGCCAGAGCCTTCTTCGTATAATCAATGTCCCCCTGTGACATAAATTAAATATAAAAAAACATTACCGAAATGAAACCAATAGACTTATGAAAAAAACATAAGAATAAAATGGTATATTGGAGTCATTAATTGGAGGTTGGGTAAAATGGTACATAGTATGTACCACCCCCATAGTAACTATGTTTATAACTAAGCGATTCAAATTGTAATCGATTAGCAACTCCTCTCTTGTAGTTATTGATTTTATCGCACATACGAATACATAGTTTCCCTTGCGCGCCTCGAATATGCAATTGGGTTGCTTATTTGTTGACCCAGGTCGTGTACTGTTTATAAACCCTACAATATTCCCTAATGCTTTTGGCATTCCATCAATGTACATAGCCACTCCTTTATTTTGATCCTTATCTTTTAGTTGTATATAATTTGTTGACAGTGCATACCTACGCATACTTTTTGTATATCAAACCCGGATGCATCAATCTTTGTATGCTTGAGGGTCCAACATACTCCATCAATTCATTAACTTTGTAAGTAATAGACCTTTATGTGATCCATGCAAAATAGGCCCAAACCATGTAATGATGATGGTGCTATGATATATCCTCGTTGACATACAAAATCGGTGTTTATTGGAGGAAGTTCCTTGGGTACCCATTAACAGTAGATGTTTTGTACCCCTCCAAGGGAACTTCGGCCATTAGCCTATGCTTTCATCCTCATAAGAACATAAGACCCCTTGACAGAAAAATTCCATCGCGTTCTGCGTAATTTTCTTCTTCCTAATCTTTTTGACCTCCTGGTTGATCTCCCTCTTTTTTAGACATACTACATGTCTTGCTTTCCTCTTCTCTTCGAATTTCCTATTTCGAGGAAGAGCTGGCGGATCTAACAAATACCTATTTGGTGGTACCTACACTCATAAGGATGTTGGATGAAGTTCTTTTACGGTGATGTGATCGAGTGACATTATGATTAATCTATCGTTTCATGGCTTCAAATTTCGCTGGGGTTATAAGGTAATCAAGTCTTGATAGATTGCAAGTGATTATTACTACCATCCAAATGTGTCCATCAAAAATCAAATCTACTTAACATTTTAACTCCCAAACTTTGTAACAAGTGTTAAATGTGACTATGGTCCACCAGTTACACAACCAAGGCCTCAAATGTATTCTCTAATTGTAATCAAAGGACTTTTTCTCTTCATTCAAGTAAATAAACTTGAAGGAAAACACCACCAAGTGTTTTATTGGACACCTACATGACTAAAAATAGCAGAAAATTTACATTTAATTTCCATATGTCTAAGTGGTTAACAGGGAGGGAGTGTGTACTAGGCCTGGTTAAGTCATAATTTTACGCTTTGGCAATAAATTTTTTTTAAGTCATATTAAATCTTCCTATGTCTAATTACTGGATACTTTTGGTATGTTTTTAAAAGGTAAAAGTATGATTGATAGAAAGAAGCCAAGACTAGCCTTTTTTTCCATGTGAGTATCCGAGGTTTTTATAGCATTGGTCTTCTCTTATCACGGTTGGACATGATTTAAAGAACTTAGCTAGGAATTATTCATTTAACCTAAGGTTTCTCATAATGCCATCATTGGAAAAGTATGATCAAATTATTTTATTATGAAGAATTGGTCTATGTGCCTCTAGTAATCACTATAAATGTTTGTAAGGATAAAATGACTAATTGCATCAGGTAGGAGAGAATCAACTTTGAGTTCTTCAAAGATTATATTCCTCTATTCATAATTTTTAAGGGTTGTGTGTGGAGGTTATCACTACCAAGAAGGGAGGAGACCTTTCCTTGTATTCTTTTATAATTTTCATTATTCTTATTTATTTTACACTTACATTTACAAATACACATACATATGCATTTACTGTTTTCATTTATTTTTCATGTAGTTTAATAGTTTGATCGATTTCATAGTATATGTGTTAAATACTTTAGAATTTCAATTACATTAATTTATGGATATGTTGTATCTATAACACTACAAAACCATATGCTCTTTGCATTTACACTTGCATTTAGAAATACACATTTATATACATAGATATAGATTTCTTTAATGATATGTTGCATTTATTGTTCTAGGATAGCATCTAGTAATTGCATTTACATTTACATTTAAAAATACATATACATACATACATACATACATACATACATATATATATGTGTGTGTGTGTGTGTGTGTGCATGTGTGTGTGTGTATGTATATCATTTATATTCAGTGTTCATAAACAACCCATTAGGTCTGCACATGGATAAAAATTCATAAAATCATATCTCCCATACATTTTTTGTTGAAACCTAGGCTTGAACCTCTCATTTCACATGCTTTTCTTCACAAAACTATTGAGGACAGCAGCTATACCTTCTTTATTTCTCATCCTAAGCCCTATTCATGCATCCTCCAATTACAACAATATCCATGGGGCCTCTTAGACAAGCTATAGTAATCACAAAAGGTGTAAGAGCCCCTTTATATCATGTTTTGACTACAAAACCCTCAAAAATAGGGTAACTCATATTATGATTTGTTGGTGAGCTGTATGGACAAAATCATTAGCACCAACTCATTCTTGGAGTCTTTTGAAAGATAAGCGAATCAGGTGGCAGTTAAGTACAAACCTTATAGTGTCAAGGTGAATGAGGTGATCGATTTTGATTGGCCAACTAATGAAGAGTACCAGAAATGGGTAAATGTATATTTAACTAAGGAAGAGTGAAAAGGAGTAGGCTGCTAATGGTTGAAAAATCAGCTGTTGCAGTTACAATAGATTCTAGTTTTATTTTTTGGTGACAATCTAGGCATGGAATTCTTGAAGTTTTTTGTTGCTGCATCAACCATTGTCAACGAGCACAATGAACAAGAAGATTCTCTAGGGAGATTGTTGTAACAATTTTTTGGAATATCACAAGGCGGTCCAATTGGCTGGTGACACGTGTGCTTTCTGGCCCGATGCTTGTTTGCTCCTTCTTTTTCTATAAGAAGGATTTCAAGGCCAGAAGTATGGGTTAGCAAGTTAGATATTTTGGTCAAGTCTAGATGAAGTTGCAGAGCAAATTGTAAAGTCTGATGGTTTTAGGGAAAATGAAATTTAGGTTTTGAGTCATTCTGTAGTAGGTTTTGAATTCATGGGGATTTGATGTTTAATGAAAGTACTGGCATTTGAATTGATATGATTTAATTTGAACTCATTTCTCTCCATTGTACAAGTATATCTTAATTTTGAATAAAATGATCAAGGGTTCTTTCATTCATCTCACTGTTGTGGTGTGTATGATTCTTGTTTTAGGTTTAATTCAAGGAATTAATTAAAATGCTTGAATGGGATTGTAGGTGGATATGTTATGTATAAGGATTTGATAAGTAGTATTGGGTTAGAATACATATTGATGAGATTGTGAAAGCAATGTATCAAGAGGATCTTATATGTTATGTGTTAAATCTATCATAAACCCTTAGATGCTTATAAGTTGTCCTCGATGGATATATGGCACTGATCTAAGTTGTACTTATTTGTATGGTTCAGTATTTGTTTACCTTTACCTAGAGCTTGCTACAAATTTCAAATAAATGACTATCTTATATTGTGAAATGTTGTTGTAGTTATCTCATGCTCCAAATAGTTGATATTATTGATAAACAGCCAATTCTATTCAGTATTATCCTATTATGTTAAGCTATTAAATGAGATTATCTGTTGTTGTTAATGTTGTTTATGATGATGGTGTAGAGGTTGTAAATGCATTAAGGGATCACCCTCCCAGGTCTTGCAGAGCCCAAAGTGTAGGAGGTCTTTCAAATCCTCGTCAGTTTGTCCAGGTCCTAAGAGCTGCCCTTTATTGGAATTGGAAATTACATAGGTAGATTAGAAGATCAACCTGCTTACCATAAAAATAACCAACACCTTGCATATGTTTGTGGTGGAGGTATTAAAGAAGAATTATATGCCTCTATTTCCATTCTTTAGATCTACCTTAGCCTAGCATATACTTGGGCTAAGTCTACAATTGCTTCAGACTCATGCGATGAACGCTATGTGTGATGAAATCCTAGACCTCAACCAAGATGTGGGTAGATTATGGGAGTTTTTCCAAGACTTGAGGCTGGTGGATAAAAATGTGAAAGACTAAGCTATTTTATTTTTTTGTCTTATCTTATACCATTTTATGATAATGGGGGTGCCAATGTACGAGAAGATCTTTGGAAACTAGGCATGAAAATTGAAGGTTAAAGAGAATGGGGGTGCCAAACTTACAGTACTCATTTCCCCTTGGTCGTCGATTTTCCCTAAGTGCCCTGACCTTGTCCTCGTGAGTAGTATTGACCTTGTTTCCTCCTCCAAGCTGCTTCTCAGTGATATTCACCTTGTTTTCCCTCCTCCAAACTCTTTGTCGGTACTGGTATTGACCTTGTTTTAACTCCAAACTCTTCCTCGTTGCTAGTATTGACCTTGTTTTCACTCCTCAAACTCTTCCTTGGGGCTGATATTGACCTTGTTTCCTCCCCCCAAATATTACGTCGGCATTAAGTATTGACCTTGTTTTAACTCCAAACTCTTCCTCGTGGCATTGTGCTTATTTTCACTACTCAAACTCTTCCCTCGTAGCATTGACCTTATTTTCACTACTCCAAACTCTTCTCAGTAGCATTGACCTTCCACTTCTCAATTTGTGAGCTACAACCTTTGGTTTTCATAAAAGGTTTCACGATTATGTTAATTAAGTTCAAAATTTTGGCACCATTTAGCTAGGTTTTAATATTCTCAATATAGTTAAGTATATATTAGCTTTATTTTACATGATATATAATATAATTATTCAACTTATTATAATTATATATTATAATCTTTAACAAAATTATTAAATATGTATAAAATTATTATAATTAATAATTAATAATAAGTATATTTTTATATAATACAAAATATAGTTAATATAATATATATTTAATATAATAGTAATATATATTAATATGAGAGAGAGAAACTAAATTTTGATTGGTTGTTTCATGTCAACAATCCAAGGATGGCATGTGTCCTTAGGGAGTTATGCTCAAGGTAGCATGCCATTTGATTAAAGATATGATAATTCTCCTTTAAGACCTCTTCAATGTACCCATTGCACACTTAAGGAGACAAAGATAAATATAGGGAAGAAAATATAGAGAGAGGAGATAATGACAAACATACAAATAGAAAGGGAGACAAAGAGATAGAGAAGGGTAGAGAGATAAACGGATAAGGATGAATAGATAGAGATATAGGGAGGGTGATTGATATATCTCTCTCTATCGCTCTCTATATCTCTATATCTCCCACTATCTATGTCACTCCTGCCTCTTCCCCCTATATCTATTGAGCTATCTCTCCCTCT
>VDFB02211686.1:0-13445 GCA_007258455.2 Sequoia sempervirens
TCAAGGATGGAGGTCCAAAACTAGGATTGTCCAACCTTTCAGTAAGATTAAGCACAACGGAAACTCAATGAACAAGAACACAATCACATATGAAATATAAATGATGATAAATTATTCACTCGCAACATGCCCTACCTTTCGGCTTACAAAATTACAGAATTACAAAATGATATGGCATTAAAGCCCAAAAATATAATGTAGGTCAAAGCCCTTCAAACCCTAGATCTTTCCTCCTACTTGGTTACTTGATCGAATTAATAATGCAACTACACAATGCTTATTTATACTAATTCTCGGCTCTAGAAAAATGTCTGCATCGGCCTCAAGAGGCCTCAAACCCCAAAGTTGATTAAACATGTGCAAGGTCGGCCAAACATATGATTTTTCCTTTGATTCTAGACAAACATGATTTGGATTAGAACAAAGGTTCCTCGATAAATGTGCATCCTTATGGAATGGTTTCTGGGGTCCACAAGTCATGGGATAGGTATGCACACTTGAAAGGCCAAGATTGGTCGATGAATGCTCTCTGTCCAAATATAGCAGATATTCTGCTAGTGATAACTTTGTATTGGAATCTCCAAAACACTTGAATTCTAGATATGATGTAGATGTTGCACTGAAGATCATATATCCTACTCTGTGAGCTCTAATATTACAATTCAGTACAATCTAGTGTGAAATACTGAGACTGGGTCCAATAGATAATTACTAAAATGCAAGAAAATGAGAATGTAGATATTTTTGGTTGATGCAAGATTGCTTGAAACTTGGGATGCTCCTGAATCAGACACCTAAGGTTGAAGAAAAGTGAGCCTCTAAATTTCCTAGGGCTAAAGGAAAACCAATGTGGTCTACCTCATCCTAAGAAATCCATGATGAATCTTCCTCTGGTTTTCCTTTCCATCTGACTAGATATTCTTTGTATTGCCTACCTCTGGTACTATGTCTAAATCTGTTGTCCAAAATTTCCTCAATTTCCTCCAGATGATGTGCTATTTGGTTTGAAAAACCAACTTCTCTGTCCTTCGTTGACTCTCCTTCATGATACTGGTATAGGTCTGCAATATTGAATATAGGTGATATGCCAAACTCTTTCGGTAGTTCCACTTCGTATGCATTTCCATAATCCAACTTCCTGATGATCTTACAAGGTCCAAACTTCTTCATCTTCAACTTATTGTATGTCCCAACTAGAAATATTTCTTTTCTCAGATATACCATCACTTCCTCTCCTATTGCAAACTCCTTATGTCTTCTCTTCTTGTCTATTGTCTCCTTGTAGGTATTTTTCATCTTCTCTAGATGTTCCTTAACTTGAGTAAGCATTGTCTCCATGAACCCTACAAATTATTCTACCTCCCCACTCCTTTTATTCTCTATAATAATGTCCCTTAATTATGCTACTCCTCTAGGTTGTCCTATCATAATCTTAAATGGTGTCTTCCCTATGCTCTAGTTTATTGAATTATTGTATGCAAATTCTAGTTGCAATAGTATTAAATCCCAATTTCCTACTTTACCCTCAGTCAAACACCTCAACAGGTTCCCTAAACTCCTATTTACCACTTCTATTTTTCCATTTATCTATGGTGAAATGCTAAACTATACTTCAAGTCTATCTTTATCTTCTTCCACAATATTTTGTAGAAATATCCAATGAACTTAGTGTCCCTGTCTGATACTATATTCTTTGGTAGTCCATGTAATCTCACAATCTCCTTGAAAAATAGGTCTACAACATGTATTGCATCATTGGTATTCTTACAAGGTATGAAATATTCCATCTTAGAAAATCTATCGACAACCACAAATACAAAATCAAATCCCCTTGGTGTCTTAGGTAATATCAACATAAAATTCATTCTTATATCCTCCCATGGTCTCTCTGGTACTATCAATGGTGTATACTTCCTAGTGTTTTGATAGTTTTGTTTTGCAACCTAACAAATCCTACAACTTTGAACATATTTACTGACATCCTTATAAAACTATGGCCAAAAGTAGTTCTCACTCACCAATTCTACAGTCTTATCAATTCCAAAATGTCCCACTAATCCTCCACAATGCTTTTCCTTGATCAAATTCTCCCTCACCTAGGGATGCATAACTAATTGATCTTGAACAAAATACCTTCTTGAATTAAATAATCCAATCATCTGCTTCTATCTGTCTCCACCAGTTCTTTGCAGGCCTTCCATGCCTCTGCAAAATAAATTTCATCCTCATACATATGCTTCAGTTCTTCAAAACCCAATACTTCAACTCTCATCTATGTCAACAAACTCCTTCTCCTACTCAATGCATCTGCAACCTTGCTTGATTTCCCACTCTAGCGCTTCAACACAAATGTGTAACTCTACAAGAATTCTACCCACCTCATGTGTCTCTGGTTCAACTTCACCTGACTTTTCAAATATTGCAAAGCTTGATGATCCATATACAACACAAACTCCTTAGGTAATAAGTAATGTCTCCACTTCTTCAAGGCTTGTATTATTGCATAGAATTACTGATCATAAACTAAATATCTTCTCCTAGCATCATTCAATTTCTCATTGAAGTAGGCTATTGTTCTCACTTCCTGACTCAACACAACTCCTATTGCACTCCCACTAGCATCACAATCCACTTGGAATACCTTATCAAAGTCCGGTAATTCCAACATAGGTTGTTCTATCACCTTTTTCTTCAGCAACTCAAAAATATTTTGCACTCTAGATGTCAACTTGAATTCCTTCCGGTCACCCCTCATTGTCTTTGTCATAGGTGTGCAAATAGCACTGAAATTTCTAATGAACTTGTAGTAAAATGTTTCTAGTCCATGAAATGATCTTACTTCTCCAACATTCACAGGTGTAGGCCATTCAACTATTTCTCTAACCTTCTTAGGGTCCATCTTCAATCCTTCCACAGATATCACAAATCCCAAATACACTAGTTCTTCCTTCATGAAACTACACTTCTTGATGTTTATCAAGAACTTCTCTTCTCTTAGCCTCTAAAAAAATTGTTTGATATGCTCCAAATTTTCTTCCTTAGTCTTACTGGAAATCAAAATATCATCCAGATAAACAATGAAAACCTTACCGAAGAATCTCTTCAAGACTTCATTCATCATCCTCATAAATGTACTAGGTGCATTATTTAGTCCAAATGGCATGACCAACCACTCATACAATCCCTCATTTGTCTTGAAAGAAGTCTTCCATTCATCTCCCTCTCTAATCCTAATTTGATGGTATCCACTCTTTAGATCTATCTTGGTGAAATACTTTGTTCCACTCAGACTGTCCATGATCTCATCCATCCTAGGCAACATGAATCAATACTTCACTGTGACCTTATTCATAGCTCTTGAATCTGTACACATCCTCCATTCTCCATCTTTCTTTGGTGAAAGTATGACTAGTACCACACATGGTCTCATGCTCTCTTAGATCAATCATTTCTTCAAAATAGTTCCTATATCTGTCTGTTCAGCTTTGCATTCTCTCCTAGTGTCATCTAGTGTACAACTTTGTTTGGAAAGCTGGCTCCTGGAATAAGATCTATATGATGACTAATACTCTGGATTGATGATAATCCTTCTAGCACATTTTATGATACAAGATCTTGATACTCTATTATCAGTTCTGTGACTTCCTTCTTTGGTGATTCTTCTTCTCTAGTGACTCTCTACATCTATGGTTCCACACTTCTTTGGAATCAAAGAAAAACACATGTTCTCATGTCTCAATCCATCTAGAAATTTCCTTCCATCTACCAAATTGATTCTAGTTGTTTTGCACACTTCACCTTCTGGTTCATCTTCCAAAGGTTTCAAGGTGATTTTCATTCCATTGGATGTTATGGTATAAGTATTCTTTCTCCCATCATGTATAGCCTTCTTATCATACTTCCAAGGTATACCAAACAACATGTGGCATACATCCATTAGCATAATATCACACAACACTTCATCATGATATGACCCTATCTTGAATTTCACTAGACATTGTTCACTTACTAGTATCTTGTGCTCATCTTGAATCTAGGCTATTATATAAGGTCTCAAATGCTTTCTCCTTTCCAAATTCAAAATTTTCACCATTTCCTCAAAAACTAGATTATTTGTGCTTCCTCTATGGTGCTTCCTTAGGTACTTATTTCTCCTAGAAAAGTGCTCTCCTCATGAATAATGATTCTCCCTTCTCAGGACTTCCTCCAGAACTTGGTGATTTCACTGGTTCTTCCTCCGCATATCTAATTCTTGCATGATTTTCATTCTTCTTACTTTCTTGGCGACACTCAAAATGCTCTATGTCCTTGATCTTCACACTTAAAATAGGTTCCTCTAAAATTTCTCTTGCCATATCCTTTCTTATCCCTCCATTAGCCATCATTGCGGTAAGAAGTTTTGTCATCTCTTCCTTTCTGGTATGAATTGGTATCCCTTTCTTCCTTGTGGTATGAATCTATGTCCTTGTTTTTCTCTGCATATGGTTTCTCTCCTCTAGAATGTGACCTTCCTCTCTAAAATCTACCTCTTCCTCTTTTCCTTTGCTCATGTCTTTTGTTCAACTTTTCCTCCACCTTCAATGCAAACTGATATGCTTCCTCCACTAAATTCATCCTCACCAGACTCAATTCTTCCTAAATATTCTACCTTAGCCCATTGATATATCTTGCCACTTTCTTCTTTCTTGCTTCACTTTTTCCAGTTCTCATGTTGATCTTATGAAATTCCTCAGTGTACTCTTTAACATTCTTCTCCATTTGTCTCATATTTGCAATCTCTTCAGCCACTCCATCTCATACTCCACAAGTATAAGTTGGCTCTTCAATTTTGTCACCATTATGTCTGATTTCACAATCTTTTCTTTACCTCTTCTATTTCTCTCCAATTGAACTTCTTTCCACCATATTGCAACATGTCCTTTTAGCTCAATCTTTGCAAATATCACCCTCTCAGGATCTTCAATTTGTTCATATTCAAAGTATTCCTCAATGTCATTTATCCAATCAATCAACTCCTCAGGGTTTAGGTTACCAATATAGCTTGAAATCTCCATTCTAGGCCACTTTTCTATCTTCGAAATAACCTTCAACATCTTCACCTAATCAGATTCTTCCTCTTCAGAGGTTTCTTCAAATTGATCTATAGTCTGAACTTCATCATCATCACTTTCATCATTAGGTCTAGGGTTCAAGCCTTTTATTCTATCTTCCTCAACAACATCCAATCTTACTTTCATGGTTCACATCATTTCCATCATCTCATCCATCTTTATAGAAACATTAATAGTAGTATGAATTCTCCTCAGTGGCATCTCTTCCTAGGATCTGGCTCAACTGCCTCTCAAATGACGATCTATTGAAAAACACGAATAGGCTACCTCAAGTCAGTGATCTTTTGACACAAAGATCTTATGGGATGCCTTTCTCAACTTCACAGAATTGCTCTAATGTGACTTCCTCAAGTCGACGATCTGTCCACCTTCACTCTCGCAAATTCACAAACTTGATTTGATACCACTTGGTGCAGTTAAGGATGGAGGATCCACAAATAAGACTGTCCAACCTTGTAGCAAGAGTAAGCAAAAGGAAAACTCAATGAACAAGAGCACAATTACATATGGAAATATAAATGATGATCAATTATTCACTGGCAACAAAATTATAGAATGATATGGTGTTAAAGCCCATAAATACAATGCGGTTCGAAGCCCTTCAAACCCTAGATATTTCTTCCTACTTGGTTACTTGATCAAATTAATAATGCAACTACACAATGCTTATTTATACTAATTCCCAGCTCCATAAAAAGGTTTGTGTTGTCCTCAAGAGGTCTCAAACCCCAAAGTTGATGAAACGTGTGCAAGGTCGGCCAAACATATGATTTTTCCTTTGATTATGGACAAACATGATGTGGATCAGAATGAAAGTTCCTCGATGAATGTACATCCTTATGGAATAGTTTCTTAAGCTCTGTAAGTCATAGGATAGGTCCGCACTCTTGAAAGGCCAAGACTGTTCGATGAATGCTCTTTGTCCAAATATAGCTGATATTCTATTAGAGATAACTTTGTATTGGAATCTCCAACACACTTAAATTCTGGATATGATGTAGATGTTGCACTGAAGATCATATATCCTACTCTGCAAGCTCTTATATTACAATGTGGTACAATGTGGTGTGAAATACTAAGACTGGGTCTAATAGATAATTACTGAAATGCAAGAAAATATGAATGTATTTTGTTTGATGCAAGATTGCTTGAAACTTGGGATGTTCCTGCATCATATTCTTATATGGGGAGGCATAACTCTCCCATGGAGGATGTGACTGGTCCTTTGAGTGATGAAGGAGATATTGACCCACAATATGGCTGTTACATACTCACACTAACATATCAAGAGGTTTTTGATGATGGAGGGGTAGTGACTTCTCCACTTTCAGCAAGAACATAGATCCAGTGTCCCTACTCTGATTATGAGGAATTAGAGTAGCACATCAGGCTGATCTTCTTCAGCGAATGTGTAACTTTTTGTTTTGGGTGTTGACATGGAGAATCTTCTTTGATTGACATGGATGAGAGGTTTTGGTGTTGCTGCAACAATGAATGATGCCTTTTGGAAGGCTAGATATTCCTCTTCAACAAACTTTATGGAGTTTTGTCTTTTGTTTTTCCCCCATTTTACAATGAGAAAATATAATCATCTAGGAAATTTTTAGAATTGAAATGAAATGAAGTGTCAAATGAAATGTAACTGAAAGTGTAATCTGTTTTGAAGCTTGTTGCTCCCATATTTCTATAAATGGGATACCAGGGCTAGTTACAGGAGTTCAAATTTTGGGTATCAAGTGGTCTAGGTTGGAAAACTAAGCTCATGAAAGAGAAAATTGTAAATTCATGCACAGGTGAATAGATTAGTAGGGATTCTAGGGTATAAGCTGGTTTGTAATGGACTTATTTAGTTTTATAGTAGCAATAGTATATAAATAAAAATGCTAGTTTGAAAGTACATACTCTCCCATGTATTTTCTCTCCCAGATTATAAATGAAATGTTTAAGGATATTTTCATTTGTCTTCAATTGTTTTAATTGAATGAGTGGTTTTATTTTTTCTTTGGTTCAATGAATTGATTAAATTCTTAAATGAGATCACATTTTTTATGATGGAAGATTCTATGATTGCTAAATAGTTTTTTTCAGCACAGTGAGTTGAATATTGTAATGCAATATGTCAATTGTCCCCAAATACTAAATTAGAATTGTTTATGTATTATGGGTTATTATAAATGTGACTCTATTACCCAAAGATAGAGACACTAGTCTGTTTATTTTTTTATCTTGAATATAAATGAGTTAGTCAAGCACTTGACCATGGGCACAAAATGAGAATGAAAATCATCTAAACAGTTTTAATCATGACATATCATTATGAAATGTTATTTTACTCCTTGCTATAGTTAGTAGCTTGTTTAAGGGTCGGCCAAATCCTTGATGAATTTTATCTATTTTCACCTCATAGGAATATATTTGTTTTCTCAAATGTTCTTGATTAAATAGCTAAAGAATATCATATGAACATAACAACGATCACCCTCCTAGGTTTCATAGAGCTCAAAGAATAGAAGTAAGGGCCTAGTAATCCTTACTTGTTTGTTGGTCAATCCTTACCTATACTTATCATTGGATTGTGGCTAATTCATAGGCATATGGTGATATCAAGTTTGGTTCTAGAAGAATAACCAACACCTCCAAATAAAAAATAAATTTCAATTAGATGGTGTAGGAACCCAGAGATTACTACACATTTTTGGGAGTGATGGTGAATGGTCTTTTATCATCCATCACACTCTTATTGTGAGGCACCCCTTTATTTTTTGGGAAAAATATGTGCAGGGTTTGAAATGGGTTTAAAACCCAATTATTTTGATGAGGTCATTTCATGGAGTTGGGCATGGCATGCCCCAACATAGACTAGAAGAACATATAAATCCTAATTGACATGATCTGATTACACCCATTATTTCTCCTCCATCTAGTGGTATTTCAACACCATTTCAGCACCAAGTAGTGATTTTGACATTAGGAGCATTCAGTTTTCTCTCAAGAGATCTCACTGATTAGGCTACCCACATGGCAGCTAAAGCTAGTGGTAGAGAGCATGGAGGAGATGGTCCTAGTAGCTCTCATGTGCTAGAGGCACATTTTTGTTAGAATTGCAATCATCCATGTTATGGCCCTGCTCAGACATCCACTTTAGATGCACCTACATCAAAGGTGGAATCATTTGTGGAATTACTCTGTTTTGATGATCATCTTACATAGGTATGTACATAAGTTCAAATTCTAATTTGTTTAAAATGTGTAATAATTACATGTATCAAAATTCATGTTTAGTTAACATTAAATTATATATAATTATATTAATTTGAAGTGTTTGGTTTAGATGTGCGAATTTATGACATCATCTCAATTAGATCATATTTGTTTTACGTCAACAATTGTACAAGTGGACACACCTTACACTCAGGTAAACCAATTTATATATTGACCCTAGAAAACTACATATGTATAGATCTAGTTTTAATTTAAAGTTGCATCATTTAATTTCTTATTTATATATTTTAATTTATGTCCATATAATTTAATTCAATTATACACATGTGTGAAACAATATTGTATCTATGTAGGGAGGTCATGTGATATTCATGACTAACCAACCACAAGTTGTGGTGAGCGCTCCTGAACTATAATCAATTGTTATGCATGGGCCATCTCTGGTGTGTCTTTTCAAAAGTTATTTAAGTTTGAAATTTACATGTAGTTTAAAAATTCACTAGATAACCTATTATTTTAAGATTAAAAAATCAAATTTAATTTAATTTATATTTAAATTTAAATATATGTGTTGCATATATATGTATATGCAAGATAACAGTAGTATCCTAATAGGTGCTAGTCAGGCTCCTAGTCAGGGTCATTTTCATGAGTCATCCATGTCGTTTGAGGTCCTAAACTTTACTAAATTTCCTATACAATTTTTAGGTCTTTTAAATATATATATGATTAAAATTATTTTTGATCACTAATATTTTCTAACCTATCACTTGCTTTATTTGATATCCAAGAATTAGCATCTCATACATTTGGTCCTCAATTGACAATTATAGATCACCTTCTGAACAAAATTTCCCAATAGATTCACATGATTAGATGGTAATTTATGCATACTTTCTAGTTTAGATTTAAAATTTTAATTTTATGATTTTATCACTTAAGTTAAATTAAATCAAAATTTATTTAACTTTATCTAATTTCAATTTTCTTGAACTCTTCTACAACATTAATCTAAAAGTCTATATAATTCATGTGAAACAAAGATGATTCTTGATTTTACCAATGATCCTGATAGCTAGTCTAGTTTTATTTTATGGACTATATGTACACATACAAATGTGTATATGTATATTTTATTTACATATGTGCCACTTGACTATTTATGACGATTTTCGTTTCACATGTTATTTCATGTCCACTTCTAGATATATTTTAGTACATTTCATCAGTTATATATAATCATCTATGTTGATTGTCTAGAATATTGAGAGGGGTGTGAATCAGTATTCCATAAAACCATTTATATGTAAACCACCCAATTATTAAAGCACATATGATTGAAAACTAGAATGAAGACATTGAAATGAACATCACAACACAAAACACATTAACACCATATTTTTACGTGGAAAACCCAAAATGGGAAAAACCATGGTGAGGATTAGCTCACAATTTAATATATCTAGATATAGAATATTATAGGACTCACTGCCAGGACTCACTATCCTTAGAAGGTTCATAGCCAAAGTATACAATGAAATGGATAACCGCCAAGATACAAAAGATATGGCTCACTTCCAAGAGTATGAACTAATGGAATGTACCTTCAATGTGTTGTGTTTAGTTCCAATGAGGCTCTGAATGTAAAGTACTACTCTGCATAGCAGTCGCAAAAAAATTATACTTTGATCCTTGTCTCCTTCCACAATATGCTACTTGCAATTGATAAATAATTTAAGCTCGTACATCCTTTCCCCTTTTCACACACCTATTCTCACACTCTCTCTCCCACCAACTCCAAAAATTATTATGTATATATACAAGTATATTTCATACATCAATTAGGTCAACCTAATTAGATGTAAGCAAACCAATCAAAAATAACTCATGTCGACACCATATAAGATTTTTAAAAAATTTGTCCGTGTGGTGTATCATATCAAGTTGGTGTAGATCTATAAGGCATCCAACTAATAGCTGCAAAGTATATGCCACATATTAGGTCGGCCAAGAATGGGACCTAATCACAAAAACTCTAAACCAACACACACTTCAAGTAAAACACTTTCGAGATCTAACATTACTTCAGTTTCTCATCACATTAACATCACAGAGATCACCATTAGAACCACAACACCAAAATGTTTTTTTTAAGAATATGGAGAGTCTCCCACAGTGGCATACTAAACAAAAAAACAACTATAGTGCACAAAGTTAAACTCTGTCATTGATAACTTTCTTTATGCAACACAAAACTTCTCGAGTGTAACACCCCGCCATGAAACCCTAGAGGACAACATACTATCACCTAAAAATGAAACAATTTTATTTTATTTTATTTTTTTGAAAGTGCATTAAACACACTATTGCAAATGAACATTGACATAAATCTAACCTAGAATTCCTCTAAGGTCCGTGACTACGCTACTAGATTCCCATCAATTAAACTAGAAAGAAACTAAAAATCATTACATTAAATAAATTCTAACATCGATATGGAATTACATCTAATCATCTCATTTAATAAAGTAATCAATATGATACAAATATAACCTGTATTCAATAGAGATAATTTGAATCAATCCACTTAATTACATATACAATAACATCTCTTACAAAATCCATTACATAAGAGAATTCAACATTAGTTTACATCATTACATTAATACATCTAAACAACTGTGTCTTCTCATATATATGTGAGGAGAGTACATCAAGTATGATACATGATACATCAAATTTATGGTTCAATACAAGTACAAGAGTCATAATCCACATGAACTGGTACAAAAGTAGAATTCTTCAATCTAGAAGTTACCATAATCATGAACAAGGAGAGGGAACCCAATGGAGTACAATGCACTTTCCACCCAACCATGTGGAACCCAAAGGTCCACCCCTCATTCAAGGAGATAGTAAAGGGTCCCACCATCACAATCAGGAAAAAGACAATAGACAACACAAGGATAGCATGACATCAATGAACAAGTACAATACAACATCAAATGACAATGCACCACTTCCAGAGGCACACATCACCAAGGGAAACAAGAGACAAGGGAATACTAGGTTGTCGTAGGAGGGAGTGTCATTGCATGGTCCTGACATGGGTTACCCTGGCAGTCTATCACTAGCCACTAGCCCCCATCTATGGTTACCCTAGCAGTCTCCTACTAGCCTCTGGCCCCATAGGGTGACTCGTCAAACCAATATTCCTTTCGTGACGACAAGGAAGATGGTCTTGCCAACCGATCCTTTCCAACCCATCTCAAGCCTAAACAAGTACTTGAGCCATGAGTGAGGCATTCACTTATATTGATTAGAGTGATTACTACCAAACCCCCTAGTTTATTTTAGGCTATCACTTAATTATGAAACTCCCACCTAGGTTACCCAGGCACCACTTTGTGCACCAGCCCCCATTGAAAGCCACTCCCCTATTGACAACAAGGAAGCCCCAATGAAATTATAGAGAAAATCCACTTGCACAATCACAAGAACTAATTCACAATACAACAAGGCGAGGCATAACCCTTCCCACATACAAGTTCCAAGCACATTTGTGAATACACTGTGCAAGGATAATGATCATCACATATCCATTCAATGCAAAATGGATCATCATCAAGTTTTATAAAAAAATCCATCAAGAAGAGGATTCCCTTAGCCTTTGGAAGACTCCTAGAATTCCCATCACACATAACTTTTACATTTAAACAAAACCCCATAATTCATTCTTCAAATTTACAAACATTCACCTCACTTCATAAAAAACAACTCAAGCAATAGTAGAAGGTAAAATATAGAGCGAATTAATAAGACATTCATATCATATTGTAGAATATTTTTCTTAACCAAATTACTAATTATCTTAAATTTTCAAATAAACTAATCTATCATTTTACGATTTTAATATATATATATATATATATATTCATTGATAATAAAAAATTACAATGCAAATATAGATTAAAGGATGTGGCTACTTACAAAATTCCTTTGATTGCATGAATCATAATTTGTTTTTTTTATATATATATACACATACTCCACTTTTGCAAAGCTCTCTTATCCAGGTATTTGACCATATTCCAGATCCATCCCATTCACCATTGATTCTCCACAAACATTCATTTGACTTCCAAAATTCCGTAACAAGGTTTCAAGTGTCTCTTTGCCCTAACTTGACTCGATCAAGGGATATGTCCATGGACCCTTTGAATTTTTCCATATCCTTACTCCCTTGGAAAACCTACTAGGATTCCAAAACGCCAAATCAATTATGCGTTATTTCCTTTATGTCGTGGATATATCCCTGTATATTTTGAATCTTCACAATATCCTTTCACCACTCATATCTCCACAACATACATAATCCCCCTCGAACTTCAACCAAAAGTAATAGTATGTTATCATTAACAACATCACTTTTGTATATGTTTGAAAAGCAAGACATTACAAATATTGGTTAAACATGGGTTGAATACCACTTGTAGATACTTTAGAGTTTGGAGATCAATGGTAATGCACCAATACACTAAATTATATTTTAATATGAACTTGGATTTGCTACAATAAGCGTTGTCCAATGTGATGAATAAAACATCACCACATGGAGAAAGTGTTCAGCCAGGACTGTACCTTTAAAGGGCAAGTTTAAAATGAGTGAGGTGCAGATGAATAAAAGACTTAGTGGCACAAGATTGGTCTAATGAAGGAATGAGTCAGCGAATCATCAAATGCTAAATAGTCATAGGTGAGAGGAATTTCCCTAATACGTTGGGTGCTTAATATGTAGTGCCATTTGACTCTACATTTAACAATGCCTACCACAAAGCTTGGGAATAAGTCGTGTACAAGAATAAGATTAGTAAGCAACCCTCGGATTTTCATGACTTGGTAATGTGGAACCCATGCTGAGAATACATACCAATGAGAAATATGTGTATGTCTCTTGATAGGATGATATACGATAGATAGCCACATGGAATAAATGGTTTTAAATGTAAAAAGTGACACAATTATTAGGTGATATATATATATATATATATATATATTGATACAAAGTCCTTATAACATCAAATGCATGACCCAATACATATATGTGTGTGT
>VDFB02211687.1:0-10773 GCA_007258455.2 Sequoia sempervirens
GTATTATGTGATGTATTAATATTCTCGCTCTTGGTTATTGGATGTATTCTTATTCATGGTTTATAATATTAATAGTTATGTTGTTATCTTTTACTTTCATTGTTAGTTGTTTGTGAAGTAACCTCGCGTGCCCCACAGAGTGTAACGTTAAGTTGTTAATGTGCAATGTAAATGTAATTAATATGTAAATTTAATTAATGTACAAATGCATGTTTACTTTGTGTATCATTTAAAAAAAAAATTATTTGCTATGTGTATGTTCTTTGGGGTTTGCATGACGGGCGTTACATTAATACTCTTCATTTATTTTGTATTACATCATTTTGTATTACATCATACTGATCAATTATTAGTTGTTTATTGATTGATAATTGATCGATTAATTGATCAGATTATAACTAATCCCTTCTTGTATATATTTTCATTTTGTTGCATAATGCATCACTCATTTTTACTTGCTCATTTAATATGGTATCAAAATAACTTTAATTTTGTGTGCTTGTGTGTCGCTTGCACTTAAAAAGAATCCATATGAAGACAATGAAGTGAGAGAAAACCACTGCATTCTCTATATCACATATGAGGGTATTTTAAATTATATGGGTGTATAAAATAACTATGTTTAGAAGATAAGATTCAACTCACAATCATTCCAAGGTATTTTAAATTATATGGGTGTCTAAAATCACATTCTGCAATACTTTGTTGATACAAATGTTAAAGAATTTGTGCAAGGAGATATTGGTCGTGTAAAATTTCTAGTGAATGTAATATACAATGGTCAGCATTTATTTTCAAACACATCATCAAATTTAAGTGGAGCCATGATAAAGCTATTATATTGCTGATTTTTTTTTTACCAAAGATAAGTGTGTAAATATTGTGAAATTGGCGTGAGTGTTTTTACCATTTGTTGGAAATATTGAGTAAATATTATGAACTTGCATAACATAAGAAGAATGGAAGAGTAGACAAGTCAAGTGGGAGTGAATTCATTTTCTTGTAATAGTTCATTCAATTTCTATTTCTATTTTATTTTTACAACTCTAAATATTTTGGAAGTATATAATTTTATAATCATTTTTCTAATAATAATATATAATATAATAAATTATTTTTAAAATATTTTTCTTTTTTAATAGTTACATAATCAAAAGTGCAAACTAAAATAGTTACAAATTATATTTTATTTTATTAAAATTTGAATTTGGAACAAACCTATATTTTTTTAAGTTTTCAAACAAAATACTTCCATAGAACTTTAGAATCTTTTTTCTAATAATAATACAAAATATAGTAAATTATTTTGAAATTACTTTTCTTTCTAATAGTTACATAATGAAAAGTGCAAATTAAAATAGTTACAAACTATATTTTATTTTATTGCACTTAAAATTTGAATTTGGATCAAGAGTATATTTTTTAAGTCATATTTTCAAACAAAATACTAGGGGCTATAAGGGTTTTGGTGAGATAAGAAGCTTTAAAACTTAAAAAAATGCTTAATAATGTACCTAGAACCATGCTTCCCAACTCTCATCTTTTGAGAGGAGACAATTATGTCGCTTGGAAAAATAAAATCCAAACCCAATTGTAGTTTGAATACCTATGAAATATTATCTCTGGTCACACAATTAGACCTACACATGCTCATGCAAACCAACCCATATTTGACAAACCCAAAATAATCATTTTGTTTGGAGTGTCTGATGAGGTTCAACTTCACATTAAAATAGCCACCATTACAAATAAAATTCAATATCTTCTTACTACAATATATGAGGCCAAAAAATATAATAAAATTCTCCACTTGCAATCTCAGCTACACCATCTTCAAATGCAAAATGATGAGAAATTAGAGACATATAGATTAGAACCATTAATCAAAGATTAGGACATCACTGCAATTATTAGGGGAATAAGTAACAAGTGTTTCTCTTGTACCCATAGTCCTAAGAGCGCTAAACCCTTCATTTAACATATTTGTCACTTGTCTCAATGTATCTAGTTGTAATGTAGGGTAAAATTTCAGGTTAATGTAAAATAGCATAAAAACTAATCCTAAACCAATAATAGAGCACAAATAAGCATAAAAAATGAAATATAAAGCAATATCATCATAAAGTCTTCATGCCATCATTGATTGACCTCCATTGCTCTTCTCCATCTTGCTTGAATGTACTTAATGCCCTCAGATTTGAGTGTGCAATAATAAGCCTATGACAATGACTAGCAAAATATTGAAGATTGTTGTCTCGCACTAGAGCATGTACTTGCATGTGAACTAGATGTGATGAAAATGACAAGGATAGAGTCTTTTATAGAAAAGACAAATTTGAATGAAGGGTTAAGATTGAATGTCAATAAAATGTCTTAATCAATGGTCAAGAATGAAAGTTGTAGTATGAAATAAGGTTAGGTCAAATTTAGGGCAATTAGTAAGCAATTAAATAAATAAAATTTATTTAAATGACATAAAAGACTTAGTGAATAATTAAATAATTAAAATGATCATTTAATTATAGTAGAAAGTGGTAAATAATTAAAAATAAAATTTATTTAATTAATCAAGAGAATAAACTATAAAGGTAGAAATGAATTAATTAAATAATTAAAAATTATTTAATTAATAGAGGACTTATGACATTAGAAAATAATTAAATAATCAAAATTATTTAATTATTAAGGATGAAAGGGGAAATGATGGAGAGTTAGAGGTTATAGGCCTAGGACAATTTTTATTGTCTACATTTTGCCCCTCTTTGATACAATACAATTTATCACATTGTGTCAAAGAAATTTAATTCAAAAATATGCCCTGGTGAATGCAAGGTGAGGAAGGATTACTAGGAGGGTTGTGGTATGCCCCTACAAAAGGACATGCGGGTTCAAAGAACATGAGTGTGCTCTTGAAATGGATGAGAAGACTAGAGGATGAAGGATAGAAGAAATGTTAGCATGAAGGATATGGAAGTTAGTATGGTATTGGTAGAGACAACTTCAAAGATGTATATTTTGCCATACAAGACTTTGCACTAATCATCACTAGGCGGTAAAATGAAACAAATGGACAATAAAAACCATGTTATGACATATACCAAGGTGTGCAAGATTATCCATTTGCAAAATAGACAATGATAGACAAGGAATGTCTTGACTCATACTAAAGGCAACATTGCTCAGTCTATTTGCCAAGACAATCCACAAACAACAATCAAAGACAAGAGTCATGAGACATCCTCACTCTAAATTCTTCATGGGACATCATCGAGAGAGCTAGTAGCATAACTCAAAAGACAAATAAAAAAGATAAGATAAAGTAGCCCGACAAAGTCAACAACCATTCCAAGTGTTTGCCAAAGATTGATTGTTTTATGTTTAAATGACTAGGTGATTGTTGAGTTGATTGTTTGATAAATTCTAGTTTTAGTAGGGAAATATGTCATATATGATGTCAAGTCTGGTTTGAATCATACGACTACCTATATAAGGCAAATGACGAAGTTTGACTAATGACAATGTCTGACTCACATGAATGACACATCTTGCATAAGACATAAGTTGACTGGTGGATGATTTGATGTTGGTTTGGTATTTGTTGATAGTTTTTGACAATTTGTTTGATTTGACTTAATGACTTGTCGGCTTGTTGTTTTGTTGATTCATGACTTGTTTGAAGTTTTGATGACTATTTATGTTCAAGTTGATATTTCCTGATTTATTATGACTGACACAAAAAACCCTAAAGGATTGACCTAGGTGGCCTCGAGGGCTCATAGACAAATGGACTTGCCTATGTAACAATGCGTAGAGACCTTGTAGTTCGACATGACCTGACTTTGTTTTACTAAACAAAGACCGAATTATGATTTGATTGTTATTCAACAAACCCTAAAGGACTGACCTAGTGCCTCGAGGGCTCATCAACAGATGGTCTTGCCTACGTTATACACGCAGAGGCGTCATAGTTTAACTAGACTTGGACTAACATGACTGATATTGACTCTTTTTTTGGGATTTTTGTAGGTTATTTGGATGTTTTTATGTTTTTGGCATGTTATGATTTTTTTTGGATTTTTTAGGTTTTATGATTTTTTTGGTCTTTTTGAGAATATTTGATTTTTTTTGTCTTTTTGATAAGAGCAACCTTTGTAAGATTTAATGATGTAGATCAAGTATTTGCTCCCAGTCGAGTATAAGACCAATTTATTAGGTTTGAAATGGAATGGGGTATGAAAAGGTGAAGGGGCAAATGATGTCGACTGTTCCAAGATATGAAAAGGATAACTAGGCATTATTATGGATGATGTGGGAAAGGCAACTGACGGGAAAAGTCAGATTGGAATGATGGGAGACGATGGAGCAAAAGTCAACTACACATGGTGCTTGTTTGCCATGAACTTTAATACATAATTAGTCTAGATTAAATTTAACCGTTTTCTTTGGATGACCTTTCTTATTCCTAGTCAGTCAACTTCTTTGTATGGCTTTTATGCTGGAGAAGTAGTGTAGATTAAGTTTGATTTTGTAATGCTTAGAGAAGCTGGAAATAATGTACTTGAACAAAATTTAATACAGAGATTGCCCTCGTTGAAAGTGGATGTAACCAGTTGGTGAACCACTATAAAAATTCTGTGTTAAATCTCGTCTATGTATTCTTTATCATTCATTTGTTTTTATTTTTTGTAGTCTTTTTATTTGTTCTACGATAAATATATCAACAAGCTTTGCATATTTTTTTTATCATTGATGACACACAACACAACTTGTGCAGAATTTTTAGGTAAGTAGCTTGCCATGGTTTTAGTGAATTTAAATTTTTGGAATCTTTACACTGCTGGATCATTTTTTTGTGTTTTATTTCATTTTAACATCATTATTTTGCTATCTATTAATGAAGGGATTGGCTCTCCAGAATGTTGTCTACAACTTTCAGGTAGTTTAAACATTCCTCACCCCATGCCTGAAAACAAACTTTAACTCACAACCAATATTTTTGTTTAAAAGCCTGCAAATTTTTTGCCTTGAACTCAAGAATCGAGTAGCGCTAAAACCCCAATATTTTCAGATGCATAATTAAGCATGCATACAAAACTTGGGTGCATCAACATGTACTATCCCTTGTTTTTTAGGGTTTAAAATTACAAGGTTTGAAATCCAATGGTTTGAAATTTTACAGATCTTAGCATTTCCGTGATAACGAGTATGTTTATCTTATTTTAATTTATTTGGTTTCAAAAGATCATTGGAAACTCCCATTTGAAAGTTTTGTTTTATAACTCACTCTTTGTCAACACATCTACCGACCAAACCCAAGATAAACAATCTACAAGAGTATCTAAAATCTAGGGTTTTTGTTCCAATTTTAATTTCCCACTACTTATGGACACCCACTGCACATAAACTGTTAAAACAAACCCACCCAAAAAGTTTAGCATAAGAGTACCTTTTAATATCTATTTGAATTTTGTACTTTTGTGTTGAACAAGAAGAATGGTGTTGAGTATATTTGCAACGAATGTACTACTCCCTCTTGCACTTGCTTCTTTGATTTTTCTACAAAACAATTTCAAAAGCAAGTGGAGTAGTCATTCATACCCACCTATGGCTGCTACAATAGTTGTTCATATTCTCAAATTTTCAGAGGATACATGATTTCTATGTTGATCATCACTACTGCCGTAAAACATACAAATTAGCTTATCCTATTCACAACTATGTTTATACTACTAATCCTACAAATGTGGAGTACATACTCAAAACCAATTTCACAAATCATGGCAAGGTATGTCTTCCTGTTCTAGAGTCTATAGTACCTATTGACATATGTTTTATGGCTCTTTGAAATTGCAAAAGATGTCTTTTTTAATTGAAGAAATAAAATAAATATTTCTTAGTTCTATGAAAGAATTGATGAGTTAAGTTTTTAAACATTATAGGATATGTTTTTTTTTTTAAAGGGTATGAAAGGTCTAGGTTTAGGTTTATGTCGTATTTTTGTACTATATCAATTATATTATGTTTTATGGGGATTCAATTGGATAGTTTTGAGTGAATCTTCACACTTTTTTTTTATTAATGGATAAAGATGGGTGAGATATCTACAACCCTATATATCTTGAAAGCAATAGATACAATAATTAAATCAAAATAGCAGCCTAGAATTATCTAGGTAATACACGAAACAAAGCTACAACAATTTGAAAAGCAGATAAGAGACACACCACAAAGTCAATATCCTCATCCAAACACCACTATTATCTATCCAACCTTGAAAATGCATCTTTCACCATATTTATTAATTAATTGACAATTACAATATAACAAATTAACACCGCCACAAACACCAACTTTAATACTTTTTGACTATAGATCTCAAACCAGTTAGTTCCAAAGTACATTGGCTACTATTAGCAACAACATTTGAACTTCCTTCAAATTTGGCCTTCCTCTATTCCAATCCACCTCAATATCAGTTGTCTTTTTTGATTTCTAGTAATTTGACACATGCCTGATCACCTGGCATGCCACCTTTAATGAAGGGAGAAACTTTTTAACTGTTCAAGGCCTGGTCAAGCGTGCGAAGCACAACATCAACTTCAATTTTCTCCTCCAAAGAAATAAACCTTTAATCTAGATAGCTTGCAACATTATCTTTTTCTGAAGACCTGATTTCCTCTTCTTCCCAACCTACATCTGAATGGACACTTTTTCTGAAATCCTTTTCCTCTGAATCTTAGAAGCAAACAAACTTTTTTTTCCTTCTAAGGATTTAGCTTTCTTATCCTCCTTACCATGGAATTATAGTTCCCCCTCAATCTATTTATCCTAACTTCTATCTTCCTTCTCACCCGGTCTCCTCTCTGCCCTTTCATAAAAAGGATTGTTTTTCCATTGATTTTGTATTTTATTTTGATAAAATATATAACCTCTCCATACTTAAACTTGTGACCCTTGCTTAGGAATATAAAAAATATCACCATTGGACGAACTTGGGTTGCATTATTAGTTGGTGAATATTAAAGGAATTTTTTAGGTAAATAGTTTCCTAAGACTTTATTGTGCTAATTTTGGATTTACCAAAAATTATTATAGGGTAGACATGGGCAAAATGTTTGAGAAACTCTAATAGTGGGTGATTATTTGAAATAAATTATATGGTAAGATTTTAAAGATATAACTATGATAATTTTGGATTGGACCTCTTGTTGAATTTTTTAAGCACTCGACGATGTAGATGATTATTGAAGGAATCTATAAGGTAATTTTTTTTTGTATATTTGACAAATGTGATTTTGTGTTTATCAATATTACAAAGAGACCATGCCTATTAAAAAATGTTTGGAAGACTCTTGATTGTTTACCTGAATCTGCAAGGTGTTTATCAAGTAGAACCATATTGTTAGCCTATATTGAAAATAGTATAACTAGCAATGGCACCTTGGTGTGCAATAGGTACATTGAAGAGTTGTGGAAGTTCAATAGGGAGAGTTTTTGTTTTGATTTTTTGCAAATCATATTCTTCTATTTAGAATGTGGAGAGGAAAGTTTAGAATGTTTCAGTTTTATCTGCATTTACAGTTAAGAATTTGGACAGTAAACTTTAGAATGTTTCAATTATATTATAAGATGATAAGTTGGTTGTCCCATACATATTGGAGTATAACCAGCATCATGTTTTAAAAACATTATAGATATCAACAATTAAGATTATTTTGTATGAAAGAACAGTTATGAGTAAATTGTTAAAAGTTATACATCTAAATTTCACTGTATAATTTTAAATTAATCTTTATTTAAAATATAATTCAGAAGAAGATTGTTTTGTTTAGTAAAATGTTGGTTATTGACGACTCATAACCTTATACTATGTTGTTTTGCTGTTTGAATTTAAGTTGAACTTTTTCCCAAATCAGAGAAAGTCTTGCGATTTGGGATTGCATAGTTGTTGATGAAACAATTTTATAAACTTTTGAAAACTACAACAAAAGTTGTTTGCTAAAGAATCAAAATTGTTGTTGTGCAAAATGTGAACTTGTGTACTTCGACACATTATTGCCAAAGCACGATTGAAAGTTGAAGACTGCAAAAAATTAAGCCATTTATGATATATATCAAATTTTAATTGAATTTTTTTTTAAAGTTAATAAATCGGCCATACTACCATAAATTTAACCCATCCTTGTAATAGACCATTTGTTCTTGTCTCCAGCTGTGCATCTGTCATGGTTGTATCATTGAGACCTTGTGAGCAATTTATCTTGAGAAAGATATGAAACTAAATTATTGAGCATTAGGAAAGAAGTGCGAGTATATGGGTATTAATATATTTGGCTACATCACTTGTCAAGTTATGGAAGGTCAATCAAGGAGAGTTTTTGGTATGTTGTTTTGCAAATCATATCCTTTTGTTTAGAAAGTGGACTGGAAAGTTCATTCAACTGTATCAGCATTTATAGCTAAGAATGTGAAGAAAATGCAAAGCTATAGAAACAACATAAAATTATGTGGACTATCAAATTTACAAGGTCGTGACTATACTTATTTTGCATAGTCAATTGTGTTCCTCAAGATTTTTCCTGTGAACAAACATTCCAGCAAATAGTCTGACTTTTCAGTATGATATAGAGAAAAAAAACAGGAAATATCAAGTCTTAACAATCTTGTTGCATGCAAAAGGATTTCAAACAAATTAACAATCCTTCAAGATTTTTTTGTAAGCCATTAGAAATTCTAGATAGATTACCTCTAATTCTACATGCAGAGACTATTTTATTTATATCCATGGACAACTAAAACCAATCGATGGTCCAGTCATATGTGAACCAAGTGCACTGAATAGGCACCACATAAAACATCATTTTTTAGATTGCAAGAATCGGGTGCCACGACCCCTATAAACTGCAGTGCTGGTAAACTTTTAACGTGGCCGGTAGCTAGGCGCGACAACGCCCTCCGGTACCACGGGACGGGGAGACTAGAACTTCATTGACCAGCAGAGCCACAACGGAATTACTTAGCCAACCGGTACAGGGGGCCCACCCACATAAAACATCTTTTTACTATTTATATAAATTAGCATTGGAAACAAAGTAAGCAAGGACCCTGGAAAAGATTTGAAGAATATGCTTTAAGATTGATTCATAGCAAATAAATATCATCAATACAGTATGTACGCAACCAGACTATCATGTTCATTTCATACATTACAAAAATGATCTTGAAATAAATATCTTCCAAGAATCCTTGACCCTCATAAGCTTTGTTGTGGCAAGGAGTTACCACCCAAAAGTATTGATTGATCGTGCTGTGGAAGTGTATTTATATCATAAGATGATAAGTTGGCTGTCCCATTCATATTATAGTATAACCATAAGAATACCATAAGATGATAAGTTTTTTGTCCCATTCATATTGGACTATAACCAACAACTTTCATTTGTGAAGTTAAAGTTGTGTTCAGGGAATCAAAGATTTCGGTGCAAGTTGCAGTGATTAGTTTCAACTGTGACTCATTGTTTGAGTTGGTGCTTTACAGTAAAAATCAGAAACTGACATAAATAAGGTAGAATTTGTCTGAATATGATTAGTGTTATCAGCCAGTATAAAATGTAATCCATATAGATCACCACCATTAACGAACTGCAAGATGTAGATAATTTATAATTTGAAAAAAATGGACTACATGCAAAAAATGCATGGTATTTCCGAAGTGTATATGTGCACTGCCATGTAAAACCTGCAGCCAGAATGCCTTCTATTGATATCCAAGTTATGAATTTATTATTCACTTTGCATACAATAAATTCTATGGAAATAGATATTTGATACAAACAAACTGTGCTTTTGTATATAGAACACAAAAATTCCATTGATAATCATTGATATAAAATCAATTCCTTGAGAAAGCAAAAAAGTAGAAAACAGTAGGCCCAAAATACAATAGTTGTATTTAAAATTGAGTTGAAACTGAGAAGAGCAAGCCATACTAACTATAAAGCCATTTAGAACCAAATATGTACACAAAAACAAGCACAACATTGCGTAAGAATTCCATTTTCTTCCATGGCATAGCAGTAAATTATGGTTAAAATTGAATTTGTTTATCAAAATTTAAAGAGCAGTAAACTAATGAGCGTAAAATGATATCTTTCATTTTGCATACAAGAAATTCTATGGAAATGGATATTTGATACAAACAAAATTCCATTGCTAAGCATTGATATGAAATCAATTCCTTGAGAAAGCAAAAACGTAGAAAACAGTAGGCCCAAAATACAACAGTTATATTTATAATTGAGTTGAAACTGAGAAGAGTGAGCCATAGTAATTATAAAGCCATTTAGAAGCAAATTTTGTATACAAAAACAAGCACAACATTGCCTAAAAGTTCCATTTTCTTCCGTGGCTTAGCAGTAAAATAATGGTTAAAATTGAATTTGTTTATCGAAATTGAAAGAGTAGTAAACTAATGAGCGTAAAACGCTATCTTTGACAGCACCGTCACTGCATGTTCCAAAATGAAAGGTTTAGGATGAGACATAAAGATCTATCAAACCATAAAAGAAAGGAGAGTGTGGTTGGATATGTTAGCAGAAAATAGTATCGTAGACATGTATGCACAATGTGAAAGTGTAGATATGGTTAGTGAATTGCTTGAGTTGCATAAAATGGGTTTCTTAAATAAACTTTGTGCAAGTAGGGGAATATATTTGACATATGTAGAGTATCTAACCTGTATTTATTTGCAGTAGCACTGTTTGTTCAAGAGTT
>VDFB02211688.1:0-23588 GCA_007258455.2 Sequoia sempervirens
TGTTAAGAAATGAAGTGATGAAGGGCATCTCAAGGCCCTAAAAAATTTGTTGCAGGAGAAGTGGAGTTCAAAAATTACAGAGGGTTGAGGAGGACATCAAAGTCATGGATGTGGAATCTTTGTTGTAGGTATAGAAGAGGACCTGTTACTATAGATGGTTGATACCCTAAAGTGAGAGAAAATGTTGAAAGGAGAACTTGTAACTGCAGAGGGACTTGCGGGTCTCTAAAGATGTCTTTAACAGATAGGATGAGATGGGCCATGAAAAGACCTATGAAAATTTTATTTTGAGAAGAACAATGAGACAAGAGGTTTAATAAATTTAATATATATGAATTAAAAAATATTGAGGCTAGATTAGATGTGATAGAGATTGAACAAAGAAAAGAAGCTGAAGTGGGTAAAAAGAAAAAGTGAAAAGAGATTATGTGGTGGTTAATGAAAGGTGTAATGAAGGAATACATGATGAGATGATAGAAGATATCTAGAAGAGTGAAAGGAACTATATATCTCTTTTGAAATAGTAGATTGGGTAAAGGCCTGGCAGTGACAAGAAAGATGAGGAGATGCATAAAGACAACTCTATGATGTGAAGGTTATGGAAGGAAAAACATGTGGGAGCATCCCACACAATTACAGTTGAAAGAAAGCAAGAAAATAAGAGAAGCATAAAGAAATTTAATGGAGAAAGAAAGAGGAGAAAATGATCTCATTGTGGACCATAAACTTCATGGTAATTTTAAATACTTTGTTTTATCTAAGAATGTTTTGTTTGCACAAGTTAACAAAGACGAAGAAAATGGTGAAAGAAGGATACAACATAAGCAAAAGAGATATCATTTAATGATGTTAATGATGATTTACATGCAAGAGAAGTAGATGAAATTGTAGAATAAGATGCAATAGAATGTCATGCATATGACAGTAAAGAAGAAAATAACCCCATGCAAGAGGATGAAGAAGATGATGAGGAAAATAAATAAGTAGTAGCTGATATATGTCTTGTTGAAGGCATAAAAGTGGAGAAAAAAGAAGTTGCATGCATGGAAAAGGAATTTTTATCAACAAAAATAGAGGTATTCTTATGAGTTTTGTAAAGATACAATTGATGTTGATTTTCATGTAGAAAAAACAAAGGGAAATGTTAAAGTAAGTGATTGTGAAGTTGGGGCAGTGGTTAGTCCTTGGAAGGACATGAATTTGTTAAAGGAAAAAACATAGTTGAGTGCAAAGGAGGAGGTAGAAGAATAAAAGAACAAGATTGCAACAAACAATGAAGAAGAAAAGGTTGGGGAAAAAGTAGAGAAACGAGAGATTACATAGGTAGTAGATTTTTTTATAAGATTTATAAAATTGAATTTGATGTTAAATTATTTAAAAAGGATATAAATACATTTGTGGATGGGAAAAAAGATGAAATGGTTAACTACATAAGATAACGATGAAGTTGTAGCAAATTTTGGTCCATTGAAAAACATAGAATTTTAGTGACAAGTTTGGGAAAGCAAGGTAAGAAAGAACACAAATAGAGAAGAATGACAAGTGAGAAAAATGAAGAGATGAAAGATAAATATGAAGAAGATGACATGTTACTACAAATTGTAGCTTTTGAAAATGAGTGGATAACATTGATAGCAAGTGAAACAAGAGTTCCAGTAGACAATAAGATAAAGTTTAATTTTTTAGAATTCTTTGATGATAAAGATGAAATTGATTCATATGAAAATGACATGGTTAACACTGTAAATGGATAGGAGAAAACTAAAATGGATGTTACACTTGTAGGAAACGAGGAGAAAACAAAGATATTTGATGATTTTTCAAAATTTATTGATGTTGATGTTAAAATTAATTTGTATTTTGATGAAATGGTGAAAGAAAGTGAAAATGGAGATATGGTTAGGTATAGAAACAATAGGTTAAATGCTGAAATATAGAGAGTTACGCCGATTTTTGTTGACATACATAAAGAAAAGGATGAAGGAGAAACAAGTGAGAAAGATGTGCAGATGAAATTAATTGATTCCCATGAATGTATTAGTATTGATTTGTATGCAGGTGTTGAGGATGGTAAAGTGGAGTGGAAAGATGAACCATGGTGAAACCAAAAAAATTTAATGAGGGGGAGAATGAGATGAAGGATTAAAGATGGAAGAGATAGGAAATTTTAGAGTAGGGTAAAAAAGAAAATCAAGAAGACAAGGAAGAATGATGGATGAAAAATAAGCACAGGATCTTCAAATACTCATGAGTTCCAACTCATGGAATATTTAACTTACCCTGGGTGTTTGATGCAGGAGCATCCAGGGGTGTCAAGCAATCTTGCATCCCAAAAATCTAATAATTTATTTTTTATTGTTTTGTTTAATTTTTGGTCTGTTGCAAGCAAGTTTTTTTATGCTTAGTTCAACTCTCTCAAAGTAATGATTTAAAAATTAATTTGGCTATGAACTATTATGCTTTGTCCATGTCAATCCCATAGGTGAAATAAGGGGTCTAAATTTATTTGGTTCATAATATTTGTAATTGTTGATTATTTAAGTGTATATTTAATATGCAATTAAAAATAAAATATGAAAATATGAAATCCAATACCGAAGTATGGAATTGGATATTTTATGGCTGATTTGGACTCCATGCTAAGAATTATTCCAAGAACCTAGTGGTTGCAGGAAAATGAGGAGTTACAAAATTTAATTCTTGCAGAGGAGTTACATTTTTTAGGAGTTCTAGATTTCAAAAAGGGGGTTACTATATGATTTTAGAGAATTCAATATTTAGGTAGAGATGAAAAGGATAGGAGGAAGATTCAAGAAGAAAAAAAAATCCAACACCTAATGGAGGAGAGTTACAAGTAGCTAGAAACAGTGAATGATGAAGTTGTCGGAAATAGTGCTTGGAGTATTTTCGATGCACAGATAGGGTTTTCTAAACTATTTGGATTAAAATGAATCATGTTGTTGATGTTAGGAATTTTTTTCTGATTGTACATTCTTGTAGATGAATATTGGAACTTTGTTTGTGGAAATTTTTAGAGGCAAGGGGTTTATTTTGATAGTTCAAAATATTGTTTAGAAAAATGATCTATGAACAAGTTTTATATTCAAACTTTTGAAGAATAATGAAATAAATGTCTTTCCATTGAAATTTTGTTTTATTTTTCTATAAGTGTTTGTTTGCGTGAAGGAGTGGGATTTTCTTTATGGTTGTAAAATCCAAAACTCTAATTTTAGAGCTCTTGATCTTTGATCTACATCAATTTATCCCTAATCATAATTGTTGTGAAAATATGTCTCTATTCACGACTTTGATGTTGGATAGATGTGTGTGTCCCTATCCTTGGTTTCATGGGTAGGTGTGTTCATCCCTATTCTTAGCTTGTCTTTTTATAAACTACTAAATGTGTCCACCAAGTGTTGCTAGTCATTCTATATGAGAATAATGTAATAAAGGGAAATTTTATGTCCACCAAGTGTTGCTAGTCCACCTATACCCATTTTGAGAATAATGTAATAAAGGGAAATTTTATGAAAATTACATCATTCTTGTAGATAGGTTTGTTAGTTTGTGAGGAGTTTATTGATACCATGAGTATTTTTTTTTTATTAGATAGGTAGAAAGGGCCTTGAACCCTTTTACAAATCAAAGGATAGATCATTCAGCTTAACAAAATAGAAAAAAACCAATAGAGAATAACAAGACAACACAAAACAACAACCAAACGAAACCAGTACAACTCCATCAAAATGGAGCAAAACACTACACACCCTACTCAAGGTGGTTTAAAAATTGTTCCAAAGTTTTTTTCTGACCTGTTATACAAGGGTTCTTCTCCACATATCTAAATTCATCTTTTTTTTGCAAGGAGAAGAAACATGACCACTCATAGGACCAACCAAACTAGGAGTATCAACAAAGGGGCCATTAGAATCTTCAACCTGAGGCTTTTCAAAGAGAGTGGTGTGATCTTTCGTAACAACATAAATCTTCTCTTTTTCCTTCCAAACAAAGTGTTGTTTCTTTTTCCTTAGGCAGGTAAAGGAGGCATGACCTACTTTACCACAACAATGGCAAATAATGGGAGAATTTTCACATTCAATCTGTTGCACCCACTTACCAAATCTTGAAGATAAGGTTATCTGAATAGGGAGAATAAGGTTATTCTCCACTAACACACATAACCTAGCACACAATAATCACTTCATTGATTTGGTGATCTTGTCCATAGAACAAAAATTCCCCAAAGAATTAGCAATACCCATAAAAATATTTTCATACCAAAACTCCAAAGGCAGCCCTGGCAAACAAACCCAAATAGGAAACTTAAGAGTGTCTGTCATAGGGTTGAAACCAGGAGACCACCTTTGAAGGCAGAGGCCATTTTGACCAAAAAACCAAGGGCCATCAAAAAGGACCTTAGAGAAACTTTCTTTGCAAGGAAAGGAAAAGAGGAAGAAACCATTTATCATGGAAGTTACCTTGACCTAATCGCAAAACTTTCAGATCCAAAAAACCCATCTTCTAGATAGCAACATCTATGTTGGGATGAAGGCCACAAAATCTACCAACCAAGGAGCTCTTAAGACAATCCAAAGTCTTAGAAAAGTTAGAACCAGGAACATCGAATTCATCTGTCCTTCAAAGCAGTAATGGAGCTATCATCAGAAACCTCACAGTGGTTAGACCCACCACCATCCTCCAAAGAATGAAACTCTTCTGAAGCAACCATAGGGGAGGAAGGAAGAACAATCTGAATAGTACTCAAACCCAAGTTAGCCCTACATTCCAACACATCAATGGGAAGCTCAACAACTATATGGGACAAAGGGGAAACAATAGAGACTTCAAAAGAGGAAGGAGCTCCCTCCTTGGCAATAGCAGGGAGAAGGAATCCCTTTTTGAGATCATAAAATAGAGTGTTGTCACTAGTTTTCTCAATAGAACTAACATTCAAGTTCATCTGAATCTTCAAACGGGCCTCTAGAAGGATATCAAGGGGAAGCTCATCCTCCTCAACTGACAAAGCCAATCCTTAGGACAACTCAAAGCAGCAAAGGAAGAACCATCAACAAGATCTTCAAAATTAGAGTACATGAAATCATCCTCATCCCACTCTTGAGCCCACAGGTCAACAACCAGGGAGTCAGGGGAGACTTTCAAATTTCTGAAGGTGCACTTCCAACAACAAAATGCTTAACAGTAGAGCCACTCCCCATAGCCAAAGCCACCATGGGAGCCCTCCTACAAAACTGACTCACCCAACATAGAGCTCAAACCAACAGCAAGAACCTCAACTCCAAACAACCTACCAATAGCATCACCATAACAGATTTGTTGACTCTCCAGTCCAAACCCCATAGAAGTTGTAGGAATAGGAGCAAAAATCTCAAGACCAACTTTAACCCCCGCTAAAGAGAGCAGGGGAGAGTACGCAGCAGGCCCATCTTCATCTATCTCGCCTCCTTCATCCTCGCCATCTGCAGAAGCCTTGATGCTACCTGAAAATGAATTTGGAACCCCCCTCCCACCATTTCACTTCCCTCCCAGCTTTCGCTTCCCGCTCATCTTAGCTTATTTGAACTATTTGTTGATAACAATGATTTAATTACCATTCCATGAGTATTTGTTATGGTTTATTTATTCTCATAATTATTTATTATCTATGTAAGGGATTTGCTATTGAACTAAATGAATTGAAGTACAATATCATTTGTGTCTAAAATTTGAAGCCTGAATTTTAATGAAGGTATCATACACCAAATTAATATCTAACTTAGTAATGGTAAGAAAAATTACCTTTCTACCATTATAAATATATTTTAAATATTTTCTACCTTCTTACCATTTATCTTAATATGTATAAGTATTAATTATTTTTTTGGCCCAAAAATGTTGAGTAAGTCAACAATGACTCATATTCCCATCAATTAATTATTTTTTATTTTTTTAATTTAGATTTTCCACTAATAATAAATATTATATTATTATATTATATAAAATATTTTTAATGTATTTTATTTTTCATAATATTTAATCAAAATTTATTTAATACTTTTTATTTGGATTTGGGTATGTCAAGAGTGAAAACAAAATACTCTAAATAAAACTATTATACCATACAAAGAGAAAATAATTTAACAAGAATAATGTATCTTTAAAGATATAAAAGATTTAATATACAAAGTAGAAATGAAATTATGGACATATTATTTAAATTTATATAAATTCTATAAAAGAAGTTTACTAAATGGATCCCTTTAGTAAGGGAATTGGTGATTTTGGAAAGTTTAATATTCTTTCATTTGAGAATTTTCTTTTTTAAATTTGGATATAAAGTTTTCAAATAGTGATATTAAGAGTTGGATGCATTAAGAATCTTTGACAACCTTTACAACAAAATTGTTATCCTCTTCTTCAAGTTCTAAATAATGACATCTAAGTGGCAATTTACCAATAACTCGTAGATTTGCAGTCATTCTACCTTAACTTCAACATGTCTTGCAAAATCTATTAATAACCCATTCTAAGAGCACTCTTTAGGTCACAACATGTATACCCTTCCACAATCAGTTGATGGTGTTCTCCTTTAGTATATTCAATATAACTTGGAAGTGATTCAGAAGGTTAATTTTCCTCAACTTGGTGATGCTAATTCTTTGGCAGCAAAAATAAAAAATATCTAGAAGATATAAATAATCCATGTCATGATTATTTATTTTCTATTTTATTTGATCTTATCTTTATTTAGTGTTAGATTTTATAATTATATAAAGTTTTGATCTATACTTTATTTTTAAATATTGAAATAAGTTTTTGTCTTATTGTTTAAATAATATTATCTAATTGACTAAAAATCCCAACAAATTCTTGATAAATAATAAAAAATATTATAATATTATTTAATATTATTTTATTAAAACTATATAATTATATTTTTTTAATAAATTTTAAATTAAAATAAAAAATATATTTTTCATAATATATAAATATAATATTTATATAATTGATTTGGTTTAATATTACCAACATGTGCTTCTCAATTAGAAAGCCATAAATCTTTTTGTTGCTTCTTGAACATAAGATCTCCTGCTCCCACAAGCTAGAGCTTAAAATATGGCTTTTTTTTTTACTTCAAATTAAAACTTTGAGTTTCATCAACTCAATTAAGTAAAAAGATTATTGAAGAGATGCAAGGTAAGAATCATTTATATATTTATTTATTTTTAATTATTTACATTTTGATGATAAATTATGAAATATGATGGGAAATGTTGATGAAAAATATTTCTATGATTTCAAATTGTAGATCTTAGCATGTTGGTTCTTAAGCACTGCAATCATTTTGATGATAAATCATGAATTGGGATGAGAAATATTGATGAAAAATATTTCTATGATCCAAAACTGTAGCTTTTAACAAGTTGATTCTTAAATACTGCAATCATTTTGATGATAAATCATGAAATGTGATCCAAAATGTTGATGAAAAATATTTCTATGATCTGAAACTGTAGATCCTAGCAAGTTGGTTCTTAAGCACTGCAATCCGATTTGTGTTCTCTGTACCTTCTCCGTTTCCATTTCCTATCGATCGTTCCAGCATTGCAATTTCGCGCTCTATGCTTTTTATCTGACCACCTTTCTCTTCGTTTTCGACTCATAAATTTCAAGAAAAAGAGGAATGTTAAATTGCCATTTATTTACCTTGCGATAAAGCCAACGAGGGAGGCCATTTCTGCGACAGGTCTTTTTCAAAACTGTTGGGCATATTTTCATTCTTCTAGCCGCTTCGTTAATTGGAAAACCAAAGTGTTTTGCACAGTCTGACAACTGAAGTTTCCCTGTTCTTTCCCTCTGCATGGATTAAACATAACATTTTCACTAAGATGTGTGTATAAATTTAACAGTTCTACATGATCTCTTGAGCTATTTGAACAGAGCACAAGTATTGATTTTATCCGGTGGGAAAGATAGATTACTATGCTACCTGTGCTGCAACACTGCTCTTTTGGGCTTTGGAAGGTTGGGTCCTAAAACTTGTGGCATTCCATGGATTGAGAGCAGGTTTCCCAAATACTTGAGCACAGTTGAAATCTGTGATCAACCCACATGTCCTTGTGAGCTTGTCATATAAATTTAGAAAGAAATATACACTTTAAAATGTAGCTAGTGGGTGTTTGAGAAGAGACCTGTTTGAGAATAAGGGGTGTTTAAGGGTCCAGGGAAACATGGGTCTGAAATTGTGCTCATCATAGTTCCAGTTTCAGTGATAACCCTGACACTGTCATATCTTAGTGCATATCCTTCTTTAGCTCTCACCAGACTGTACTGCATTAGGTAATGCCTAATGTATTCTGGATTCCCTTTTGGAAGTCTGCAAGATGGGAGTAGGCAACACTGGTCTAAATATCAAAAGGAGAGAATAGCTGTTTGAATAAAGTGAAACAAAAGTAACCAGAGATGGTTAGATAAATAACTGAAACAGTGTTAATGAACAGATCTGTCCTTTGTTTCCAAAAGTTCTTGTCTGCATCACTGCATGAAAATTCTGCCATCATGGCAGTGGACCTCAAGTTTGGTGTCTTGGAAACCTTGGTGGTCACAAACAGATTAATCATATAACAGAACCCAAGAAAATCTGTTTTTCTAATTGCAATCTAGGTGCTAGGCATTGACCATGCATGGACTAAAATGCAACAAATAGGACACACACAGATGTATCTGCAACATAAATGTTTGTAGGATAGTTGTGAATTTTGTTAGATTTCTTCAAATCCGAAAGAATATGATAAGACAAATTCAACGACTTCAGGCTATTGGAGGGAAAGGGGAACGCCTAGGAAACAACACTGAAAGAAAATAAAAGTGCTATTGTCTATTCAGTCTTGTGAATGCCTTTTTTTCGTATTTATTAATTAATTGAAAATCATTATATATCAATTTTTTTATTTTCAATTAATTAATAAATATGATAAAACATGTATTCTTGAAACTGGATAGATGTTTCCATACAAAAACTCTAATAATAAAAGCACAAAAAGCTCTTGACTGACAATAATTCATTTAAGAGGAGAGTAGCCGGATACATCCCCGCCCCTCCCCAAGCGCGTGTATCCTCAGATCTGTATCAGATACAGATACAATATGACATAGATACACATTGGATACCGTACCACACATGCCCAAAAAACTCTGATTTTCCAGCTGTCACAGATATGTGATATGATTTTCAAAATTTGACTTGAATCCTCCTAAACTTAATCTTAAAAAACTTCAATTGTGCAAAAAAATTTTTGTTTTGTATAACAGATGAGGAAGACAAATGAAACGTTTTTCTATCTCAGCGAACCATTTTTTTGGGTCTTCTTGCAATGCAACTCTACTATTTTGTTGGTGTCTTATTTTTTATAGATTTAAGAAAGTTAATTGTTTATAATGTTAAATTTATATTTAAGATTTATATTATGTTGTTTAAATATTAGATATTTTTAAAAAAATATATATTCTTTAAATATGAATAAAGTTTATTCATATATATTTAATTGTTTATTCTTTACTAAATTATTAATATTTAAATTTTAATATTATTTTATTGTATATTTACTTATTTGCTTTTAAAGTAATCAAAATCTTCTCTAATAACTTAGAAAATTGTGTTAAATATATGTGTGTGTTTTTTATGAATGTTGCATCCAGCTGTATTCATATTGGAGGTCTTAAAAAATATTTGTATTTATATCCAATATGTATTTGTATCCATATCCATGTCCATGCAACTTTGTTTACGAGAACTGAACAATAACCCTTGACTGACAGTAATTACAGTCTTTGTCTGCTCATTCCCTGTTGTGTGACTGGACTTTATTATTATTTTTTTCCTTTCTAAAAACCCACTTTTACTGTTATAAATTTTTTTTTTAAATGTTACAAACTTCATGGTTGACATATTGTATAGCTTAAGGAAAAAGCATAGAGAGCTGGATGAGACTTGTTTGGTTTACATGTATTCATCAATCTACTTTCACTTTTTTCCTTTTTCTTTTATAAAGTTGAGTTGGCCAAGCATTTTTAATAATAGTAAGTTGGAATATCATCTAAGATCTAGATGGAATCAACTCAATTTCAAAGAGGACGAGAAAACATTTTGACTTAAACAACACATTCTAAGTTATGACTTGTTTAGGTGGCTCATATGAAATCACACTAATAGTGTGACTTCAGATGAGCCACCCAAACAAGCCAAAACTGTTTAAACTTGCCCCAAGAAAACAAATCACCACAATTTTGATCTAGTAAAATTCTTTCTGTCTCAACTTTTGTTATCAGCATGAGAGTTCAAGTTAAACAATTGGTTTCAGTAAAAAGTTTAAAAATCCATTGCTGGATTGAGATTCAGCAGTATACAGCATGAGTGATCTTTGACGTCTGTTGCATTTTAGTCCAATGTCATATATATAATATAAGCATTGCTTTTGTTCCAATGTTCCTATTATGATTCATTGCTAGTAAAATTCAAGGGGAAGAAATACCATTTGAATGGACAGTCCGTCTCATAAGTTGACAAGACTGGCATTCTGGATTAGGCTTCTGCATCACCCACTCCACAAAACTGCTAGCAAACATCTGGTAATTCAGCATATAAGTTCTAAATGCAGCTTCCTGCTGCTGCTGCATATAAGAAGTCCCCTCTTCGCCACCTTGTAAAACGCCATTACCACTTCTAGTACACAACTGTTTCTGCAATAATCCATTCTGATAGGAACCCACCTCAGTTAACTGAGGGCCATTATCTTGAGAAGGAACTATTCTCTGTGATGAATTATTATCATTGTAGCTATCTGTTACAAAACACTCAGAATCTGTAGAAAATGGATCTGCACTAAAATCATCTTCAATAGGAATGTCAAAATCTAAGAGATCTTCAGGAAGGTCATTGTCCAAAGAGATTTGAGCTTGAGCCTGTTGGGCATTGTCTTGATCATCCAAATCCAATTGAAAAGAACTCATTTTTTCATCATTATTGGACATATGTTCGGATTGTGAAAAAACTGAATCAAATGTTGGGTCAATAGAAAAATTGATTTGTGGCAATTGCACAATGGATTCGCCAAAGTTGGTATTCACTGGACTGTTGGCGAATTCAGCACCGTTAAAAAATGCTGATTCATCCAAGTTGGTAATTGTATGCTTAATATTATCAACATTTGGAGAAGGGTTAAAATCTGTAATTTCAATATTTTCCAGATCTGAAGTAAAGCATTCAGTAACTTCCATGACATATACTTTGAATGTGGATACTTAGTTTTGTAGATTTTCTTCTCCAAACTCTTTACAATTGGAAGTGACAATTATAAGCATTCATTGTCTTTGAGTTGTATATACAATGTATAAAGAGGCGCCCTTTTTAGTGTTACGTTGCAACTCTTCCTAACCTGACTCCTGTTTACAATTTTGTCTAGTGAAAACCCATAAAGAAATGGTTTGCTTAGAAGGAAAAAGACTAGCAGTCATTTGTGTATTGTAAAATTATGGTCTTTTTTAAACAATCCATTTGTTTAATGTTTTTATTTTTTATTTTTAAGTTTGTTAACAGAAAAAAATAGACAACTCAATATCTTTCTACATATTTTATATAGATTATCTTAAAATAGACTTGATATCTTTCGACCTATTTTATATAGATTATCTTAAAATAGACTCAATATCTTTGGATGTATTTTATATAGATTATCTTAAAGATATATATACTAGTATATTTTTCAGAAGCAAATTGTATCTAATACATAAAGAGGGGTAAAAATTTATTAATCACAAGAGAAAATACAGAGCCAAATCATTACAGGGCCTTATCAAGCTCAACCAAGTGGTCCAACTGCTGAGACAAATCAGGGGGTAATTGCCCCCGGTCAACCAAGTTCCAATCATGAATATGGTTAGAAGCCCATTTAGCCAAACAATCAGCAACACCATTCCACTCCCTAGGAATATGAGTGAAAGTAACAAACTCAAGAGAAACAGCCGGCACAGGTAGCGGAGTTGGCTTGGGCCGTGGGTTTGCTCCCCATTGGTCTCGGGTTCGACTCCGCTCCTGGGTTTACCCGGTTGGGACTGGCTTGCCGGCTGTTGGGTCCCCCCGCAGGGGACTAGTCTCGCCCCCGCTCGCCCTTGGTACCCAAGATACGGTCTGGGTCACTGGCGGGGTCATGGGATACCCCTGGTTAACAAAAAAAAAAAACAAACTCAAGAGAAACACAAAGATTGAGAATTTGTTCAATAATCAAAGCCAAGTGCCAACCAACATCCTCAAGCCTTTTCCTGTTCAGCAAGTTCACCACCACCTGGGAATCAGATTCGCATATAATCTTGCGCCACCCCAACTTACTGCCCTGCTCAACAGCCAGTAAAATTGCCTAAGCCTCCATAAGATTATTAGTATGAAGACCCTTATAAATAGAGAAGATAAATTGAACATCTCCCGAACTATCCCGACCAACACCACCAATTCCAGCATGACCAGGGTTTCCACGAGAAGAGCCATCCGTGTTAATTTTAAGGATGCCTTGAGGAGGAGGAGACCATCTTCCCTCCCTATTCACCTTCGGAGTAGGATGCCTACACCTGTTGCGCATAAGCTGCTGATGCTGAGGAGGCAGATGAAGGCGACTGGAACAGCCAACATCAGAAGGAGCAATCGACTCAGACAGATCACACTTAGCCGCGATCGTTTCACCCAAAGAATGCAAAATTTTCCACCACAAGCGCGGGGGCCCCATCATCATATCCTGAAAAATCCGACGATTCCTCTCCAACCAAAGGTTCCAAATTGTATGTTAATGAGATAATAAATAGATTGGTAAGTGATTATTATTGAATGTAGAGGTCACACTTCAAAATCAAGGAATTTGTGTCAAAATAATAGAATGTTAAAGGGAGATTTAAATGGAGCTTTTTTTTAAAGCTAGTAGTTTTATAGTTTTTCTTGGTTTAAAGTAGTAGTTAATGAAGTATAGATATGTATATTTATTTGTGGTAGTTAAAAAGAAAGTTTTTGGAGGTAAAAGTTTGAAGAAATTATAAAAGAGGGAAGGAAATGTGTGTAATTATGTAGTATATTTTTATTGTGTAGTGGTTATATAATTTTAAACTCTATATTTTTTCACAACTTATTTTTTATATAAAGTGTATTTAGCTCCATCATTATAAGAGAAGATTTCAAATTGTCCTTTGTGCTCAACTCAAAATTCACTTGAAATCACTTGTATTATAAAATTTAATTAGTAAACTAGAATAAATAACTCCATGGAACCACCCTATAAGTAAATAGACTTATTTTTATTTTATCTTAAATATTACATAAAAAAATGATAGAAGGGATTATTTCTCTTTATGTTTTTTATATTGTTGTAATGGTGAAATTTGTATATCCATATCATTTTCCATTAAATTTTGTGTCAATTTCAACAAAAAATTCTTAAAGCAACAAATCAAAAAGTGGCATACTCTTATGTTAAGTTTGGTTTATGACATTATTGTTATTTATCTTTATCTTCTTTTAATTGCACTAATTCCTATACATTTTTCGTTTACTCACCATTACAACATCCTCATTTGTACTTTTCTCTAGATATTCACTCTTTGCCTCAAAATTACCACCTTATCATTAAGATTCATTTCTAAGAGGTTTGAGATCAACTTGGTTCAATCTTGAGGTTTGTGGAGATAACCCAAAATTAAAAAATTTAAATCCCACACCATTTTAACTAATTGTTATGGGTCAACTTAGCATACATTTGTGTGACATGTTGGTATATTGTGGTAGTTAAAGATATTCAATGTGCACTAACTTATATAGGTGATTACAAGGAGAAAATCCTTAAAACATATTTCAATTTCTAATGGGTAAGAAATACTTAGATCCATATATCATCATATAGGCCTTATGTATGTTTGTGTATTTTGTCTTAAGTGTTATTTATCACTATTAATCTAACTTGTTGAAAGGGATTCACATAGGATTTAACCTATTATCTTCTAGAGTTGAAAAAATCCTAAATAGTGTCCTTAGACACCACCTTGAAAAGTTTCAATAGAAAGAAGTTGAACACAAACAAGTTTCTAGGTACACATTCTAACGAATCATTATTGTGTGGTTTGAATCAGATTCACACAAATGATCAAATTATACTAGCAATTGAGATCAAATCCATGACACTTGAATTTAAACTAGAGGCTTTTCAATGCCATTTTACATTATAAAATAGTCATCAATTTCAGGGCATAAAATTTTGAATAATAGTGAACTAAATTTGCATAGCAGCACCATCCTTCTTCATCGTCAATTTTAGAGATAAATCCTTCTAATCCTCTTATATAATTTGGGTACATTTTTAAATTATAATTATATGGCTCAACTCAAATAAATCTATTAATTTATGTGTTTAATAAAATTTATTTAATTATCCAGATTGTTTAAAAAGTAAAAGTTATTCCTCTACAATTATTAAAGAGGTATGTATAACCTTATCAAACACACACTTCTTTGATGAAATAGTTTCATTTTCTAACCATATATAGGTTCTACAAATATATTGTGTCATGAAAAAGGTAGGTGAAAAAAATTACACACTATAATCAATGTGAGATGTAGCCATAAACAATAAATCCATATAGAAAGAAATAAAGCTACTAAGAAACAAGAGTTATTGATCAAGTAGGAGGAAAATCACGGTCATGTGGTTTCCACACAGTAGGATTATTTTAATTATTTAGTATAGGCTCCCAACTTGTATGAGTGTCATCATTAGCTTGTTTATCATTAGGAGGTGGATCAACAACCTTGGTCTAGGAGAAATATCCATGATAAGATGAGGAAAGCTTCCATAGTTGGAATAGCCTCCTCTGAATCAAAGATAGCCTTAGCTGAAGGAGGGGAATCCCCGACTTCTTGATCTGTACATCATCGGATTTTAATCTTTCATATAAGAGAGTTATTAATATATCTCCTTTGTAAAGAATATTCCCATAATAACTATTAAGAGTTGCTCCTCTCAAGTACCCAAATAGAGTTTAGCTGATCTATTAACAAAAGATTCCTCATGAACAACTACAATTTGACCAAATCCTTGGTTTTCTTTATCTTTGGATATCCATATACTTTCACAAAGAAATTTTCCAAGGATGACTACTAGAAATGTTTCCCGAATCATTAATTTGTCAAGAAAATTACTTGGTGCTCATGTGGCTCATGTAGGATTAATTGTATTCTAGGCTAGAGAAATGAATCTATTTGAAGTGGCTCATTTTGGACTGGAAAATCCTATGTATGAATAGGGATTGACAGAAAGTTTCCCGAGGGAACTTGACCCCTTAGAATAGTAGAGGCCCACCCACCTGGACATAGAGCTATGTTGGAACTATCTCTAATTCCTCCCAAAGGTAATTTGAGTTGTAGGGGGGAATATTTGATTCCATGTATTTACTCATAGTATTGTCGCCCTTGCTCAATAGTCCCATAGCGGGTGCTTTGAGACATTTTCCAGGTTCAGAAGGAACCTCCATAGTGTAAATTTTTGGTTTGAATAGTTGGTGTTGGGTGGGACCCTACTATTCTAAGGGCATGTTTGATTGGGTTGGATGGGAAACCAACCCCTAACCAAGGTGGAACCCACCACCCAAGGCCTATAGGGTCGGGGGCCTTAGGGTGGGGAGGTCATTGCTGGTGGGAGGAGGAGGAGTAATAAAAAGTACAAGAACAAGAGTCAAAGGTTCTTATACCACCTAATTTATAGACAATTATAGATGTGTAGTCAATAATTGATGGGGATGTGCCACAAGAAATTTTTCCTTCTAAATTATATCATGATCATGCCATTTAAATAGAAATAGGGAACCATCCATCATCTAGAACCTTGTCCTTGATGATATACCCAAAGTTCAGATAAATAAAAGAACAAATTCAACACTAGCAAGAGGTACCCTTTAATCTAAAGAATAAGAAAAAATAGCATTACAGAATAAAGAGGCAAGTGGGTCTTCATAAAATTTTGACACTATTAGTGTTACCTAAGCTAGTTTAGAGGGAACATGATGGAAGTTTAGTTTTTCTTTGAGAAGATTGGTGGATGTATGGCAGATGTTACTATGGTGTTGTCATTGATGTCAGCATTCTAGTGATGCAACCATTGTTGTATAGATGATGTTTGATAAGCATGATTGAATATGGTTTTTTTGGTGATGTCAACTCATTGCACAGTTGAAGAAGTGTTGGTCTAGAGAAGATCAAATGTGTTGGATAAATTGCATGAGTCCAAAATGCATTTTTCAGTGTTCAGAGAACTTGTTTTGTGGTTTTCATTGCTTTGCTATGAAGAATCTTATCATGTGGTTCTAAGGTAATTTTGGTGCATGTTGGAAGAATCTACATCCAAAGTTTCTACCCTTGAAGCCCTTCGTAGTTGAAGTTAGAGTTGAAAGTGTATTGCTCAGGATATGGAAAAGTTACAGTGACAGAGTACCTCATTAGAATGCTCTACATTCCACCACAGATGATTGTTATGCTATGTGGTTTTGATGATATGTTTATAGGTGTCAGAAGTGTGTATGATCCAAGTGGCAAGTATTTTGGAAGTCAGTGTTGTGAATGAAGATTTGGTTCATTCTATTGTTGCTTCACCAACGGTGTCGACCTAAAGGGTTTGAGGTCGTACGAAATTAAATGATGTATGGATCAGACTTATGAGAGTAATTATAGGTTATGCTAACCTATTTTGATGTGTCACACATTTTGGTTTATTTTGTGAGGCATGTGTGGTTGATTCTTGATCCGATAGGGTATGAGAATGCATGGTACATCTAATTAGGTTGACCTAATTGATGTTTGTGGATGTAATGCATATAAATGTAAGATCATTTCGGTGTTGTATAAGAGTGGAAGTAGTAGAGTGAATGTATTGATGTGAAATTGACAGGTTGTGATGTAAATGTAATGTAATAGAGCAGAGTATGATAGTTGTGAAGCATGAAGTGTGTTAAAATTTAGCTTATAGATCTTAATTGGAACTCTCTCCAACATATTGTAGATGCATTGTATTAGTTCAATCTTTGGCAATGAGCCACCCTATTTTTTATCATGACAGTGAGCCATTCCTTCTATTCTCTGGACAGTGATTCCACCTATATAAGTGATCCATTGTGCAATATCTTATAACCGATTATAATATATTATGAGCTAACCCTCACCGTGGTATTTCCCTTTTTAGTTTTTCCACATAAATATGGTGTTCTTGTGTTCTTATATGTAATGCTTGATTTCTTTGTTCCTTTCTATTACTATAATTTTAATGTGATGCATTGAATGGATGTCTAAAGTTGATGAAGGTAATGAATTTCAATAAATATTGATTCACCCTCCCCCCTCTTAGTATTTCGAGTGTTCAATGTAATTAGTATCAAAGCTTGGTTCCTTCAATTGTCTTGATAGTTGAGGTAGATATTGGAGGTTAAGAACATGGCTACAAGGAAGTATCCTATTCCTCCAAAAGAGATTATCCATGAAGGGTTTACTGAAGAAGATTGTGAATTTGACATGGAAGGAGAACTTAAATTAGCCCTTAATGATTTAGATAAAGCAAAAGTTGAGAATAGAGATCTAAAAAAGGATCTTAATGATGCAGATGAATGTATTAAGAGTTTGAGAGAGAAACTCAAGAAAGCTACAAAAAGAGTCAAAGAAACAAATGAGCATCTTAAGAAATCAAATGAGACAATCACCAATCTGAAAGTGAAAGTTGAAGAAGGAAAAAGAGTTGAAGACTGCTTGAATACCAAACTAAAAGATAAATATAAAAAATGTTCAAAGCTTGAGAAAGAGATTTTAACTTTGAGATCAGATCTAGAGAAAGCAAGGATTCAAGAAAACAAATTTAAGAAGAGTTCCACACTGCTTGATGAGATGATTGCTAGATAGAAGGATTCTAAAGAAAAAGAAGGATTTGTTGGAATGTGTTGAGATGATGTTGATTGCTTGTTGTCATTAATGGTTGTCATTGATGTCAACATATCTTGATTGATTGACCGAAGTTCTGTTTTGGTGCCTTGTTGTTCGGATTGGCCTAGTTCTGGATGTCATGCTCCAGCACATGGTTTGCATTGTAATGTGTATATCTTATTCCTTGGTACTGGATATCATGTAGCATGTTGATTTTTGTGAGGAGGTTCTGTATGGTCCACATTTCATTCCTTTCCACTGCGGGAATGTTGTTGTGGTGACCCATTTCAAATTGTATTTGGTCGACTTGAAGACTATGAAGACATTGTGCTTAGCCGACTTGAGAAATTATGAAAGTATGGAATGGGACAAATAAGGGTTGATTTTGTTTGATGAAAAGAAAGTGTGATGAATGTGAATCTAAATATCCAAACATTGTGAAGTGTGCGAAAGTGTATGACCGAAGGTAGCAGATAGTGAGATTCTATCTAGTGTTGTTGGTGATAGTCCTTTCAGTGGTGGATTTCCTTTCATCACTCTTCTATTGGAAGTGATCCATTTTCTATAGGAAGCGAGCCTTTCTCTTTTGGAAGTGAGCCTTTTTGTATCTTTGGCTATAATAGTCGGGCAGTGAGCCCAACTGACAGTGTGAAACTTGGTAGTGATCCCTTGTAAAAATCACCTTAACTGGTGCTTTATAATTGAGATTTATTCTCCATGGTTTTTCCCTTCTTGGGTTTCCACGTAAATTCTGGTGTTCTTTGTGCATGGTGTTATTTTTGCTTTCATGTTCATTATCATCTGATTGATTTAAGTTTGCTCTGGATTAATCAAAGTTAAGAAAATTATTTTAAGACAATTGATTCACCCCCCCTCTTAGTTATTCAGACTGTTTAATAGGATTAGGGTTTGAGGAGAGAGTTCAAAGGAAAATCATACTCTAAGCAATGTTGAAAAGAAGAATGACAAGAAGAACAATGGAAAATAGATTTGAAACTAGAAGAAAGATTTCAAGAGGCATCCTATCAGATAACCAAATGCACAAAGGTACCCATATTTAAATGGTTATTGTTATTCTTGCAATATATTTGTACATAGAGCTATAGATTGTAGAAGAAAAATGAATCAAAATACTCAATCATTTTATGTTCAGTGCTTTACATGCAATAGATTTGGTAATAGAGCTAGTGAATGTAGAAATCAAATGATGAATGGTTACAATAATGGCATGATGTTTCAATATATCAATGCTTATTGTTATACATGCAATGGATTTGGGAATAATTCTAATGAATGCAAATATAGAATGGCTAGAAGTGAGCTTGTTCAAAAAGGTGTCACTTACAATGCAACAAATTAGGACAGAAAACAAAGTTTTGCAGAAGAAAGAATGTGAAACACTTTGTTTCATAAAAGAAGGCCAATCTAGTAAATAATTTGTATCCAATTGAGATGAAGAAGGAAATGAACAGGGTCTAGAAAAAGAAAGAAGAGAATGGGGTGAAGCATGAGTCTATGCCAACTCTTGGTGCAGATGTTTCCTCTGGAAACTAGATGAAGAGCTTTGGCTCAAGGGGAGTTTTAACAAAAGATATTTTATTCCCTGTCAAAGATATGGTGTTGATGTCTTTATCATGATGATACAAGGTGTAGTTTGATATATTCAATTTATTGGTGAAATCACCGATGAAAAATCTCTTGACACAAAAATTTGCAGAGAGATTTAAAGTGCATGTTATGATATAGGTAGGGTTGCCAACTTTTTTACCTAACTTTGAATCAATGTAATAAAATATTTTTAGGTCATCCAAAAAGTGTTTATAAGTGGTTTCACATATGAAAAGTTCATTTGTGATCAAATTCTTGAAAAGTGAAGAATGGAGTAGAGGTGAAGTGAATTGTTTCCAAAGTGTCACACGAAACCCTAACCAGCAAGGATTCAAAGGTATGTACAGTTTCATTCTTATCCCTTGTTTCATAATTTTTTCAAAATGTTTACACCTCGAGTAGTTAAAGTTGTGGATTGACCTAAACCTAAGTTTAAGAAGCACCCCGATAAATACATGGTGACATACCCAAAAGGCTTGTTTTCACATATTCCTTATGGCATATTGCATACTGAGGCTATGAGAATTTATATTCACACAAAATTGGATGAGTATAATCATGCAAAGTTGGGAGAATTTTGGGTATACAAGTTAACCGGTGATGATTTTGAATTGAAACTAGAGTATGCGAGTTTGGTTGAAAACAAAATTAGATGTCTGAAAAAATTTCCCTATTTTTGTTATGTGGGTGAATGGGTTAGATATGTGTTGAGAAGAATTCATGATAGATTCATTTGGTTAGACCTACCACACATGATCAACAAGGAATCTATTAGGATTGTGACAAGGTTATGCTCCATCGGACCAGTTTTGGCTCTCAAATTTATAAAGAATGAAGTGGTAATGAAGTTAACTAGTGCCAAATTGGATAAACATGCCCTAATGATAAAGGAAATAGAAGATCCAGCAATAAAGTATGTGTTTATGATGATAAGATATAATTTTTTCTTCACAAACAGAGAAAATTCTATTTTTTCCATTGTTATTAACACTGCCTATGAGATGGTGAAGAAAGGCATGGATGTAGACTTGTGTGAGTTGTTGAGGAAAAAACTATTGGAGAGTCTTCATAATACCAAAGAGTACCGGTACCTCTTTCGATATATTACCCTAATTATATGCTTAAATTTTTACTTTCTTAGAGAAGTTTCAGGTACAAATAACATTGTGTGGTTGAGTGATATTCCAATTGTTATACAAATTAGAGACCACTTGATAAGGTTGTGGAATGCAGATACTCAAAAAAATTCTTTGTGGTGTTTCTTTAAAACCTTTCCAGAAAACATGCAAGCAAGAGAAAGGATTCCCAATAGTGTTGTTGAGAAGTACAAAAATGATATTATCTTCATGGTAAGCAAATATTGTTGCATTATGGAAGTTGTTGAACCAAGGACAATGTGGGTTCCTAAAATGGGATATGAGGTAGCAGAGGATGTGATTACCGATCTAGTAGAACATATGTTGAGTATGCCTAGATATCCTAAAGAAGGAAGATATGTCACATATGAAGAAAAATCCAATGCAATACATATGGAGCAAAAGCAAAAGGAGATCAAGAAAAATGTTGAGAAGATGAAGGCACAAGTTGTGGAAATGATAGGTATATCAAAGAGTCTTGCGAAGAAATCCAAAGGCATATTCAGTCCCCTAAAAGGTTCTCCTAGCATTAGAAGGTCACATAGGACCTCTACCCCCTCTCTAGTAGTTCCTAAAGTATCTAGAACTATGCGTGTTGTTGGTGTGAAGAAGAAAGCAACATCCAATGCCTCTGTAGCACAATAGAATCCTCTATAGAGAAGGAAAAAGAAAGCTACAAGAGAAAGATATATCAGTTGTGAGGATGAAGAGAACATAGAAGAAGAAGGACCTCATTTGATTAGAAAAAGGAAATCCAACGTCTCTCAAGTAGAGATAAGTGCAAATAAAACCAAAGTGGAGATAGATGATATTGATAGTGAAGAAGTTGAGAAGTAGAAGAAAGCATTCAAAATTCATGTGAGGGAGAAAGATTCAAGGTCCAAAAAAGTAGAAAATTTACCCAAGGCTAAGGGGAAGAAGAAAGAAAATAATCCTCCAAAAATAAAGTATACCCCCCTAAGGCTAATGCATTGTTTAATGGTATTCATAAGCATGGAATGTTGGAAGAAACTAAAAAAAAGTATCTAGAATCAAATGATACAGATAAGGAAACTATAGAAGAAGTTATTGTGAAGTACATGGTAACATTCTATACCAGCTTAGTACATATTGAAGAACAATTTCCTAAGGATTTGAAGAATTTATTGAGTGTCAAAAGGCAAGAGGTTGTAGAAGAAGATGACAAAATTAGGGATTTCTCCTTGGAGAAGATTGGTTATTCTCTTTTTGATGAAGATAGAGCACTTGATTGGCTCAACTATACACTAGAGAGTTTAGAACAAAACAAAGAGTCAACACTCTGACAAGTAGGGACAAGGAAGACATAGATAGATTCAAGAATGAAACACTGGAAAAGGTTTCAGATTTGGCAAAGGAATTGAGAATGTCTCTTGATGAAGAAATTGAAATGCAGCATGACACTTCTATCCCAGAAGTCAATGAACTTGACACTGAACATCATGAGAATGTATGGTACAAGAGCATGAACCTATATAAGAGGATGTTCAAGAAGATACAATGACAAAAAATATTCCTTTGAATGTGGAGAATATGGTTGTAGAAGAATAGGAGAAAGAGAGAGAGGACATCCCGGAGAAGGATTAATCACAAGAAAAAAAAATCTTCCCTCTCTAGATATGAAGGATGGTGAGAAAAAGGAAGAAGAGGTCTTGAAGAAATTAGAGGCACAAAATACTGAAGACATGCCTCCTTCGGATAATAAGAAAATTGTAGAAGAAAAGAAGACTGGGGATCAATCCGATAGTGATGAAAGGGAGAAGAATGAGAAAAAGGAAGAAGAAAATTTAAATATTGTTGATGAATCCTCTAAAGCCTCTAAATATTCATTGAAGAGTATATTAGACATGCATTTGCAATTCGAACTAGTAGTATCTACACAACTACTACAACTTCTAATGCAACAGGGACAAGTGGACATGGCAAAAATCTCTCCCCTACAGAAGCTTCAACTTGGAGATGTATTTCATGCCTCCTCAAGGAAGTAGATACTATCAACACACCAAAAGAGTATAGAATTGATCAAGGAAGAAGTTAAAGTGTTGCAAGAATTCATTTTCAAAGCAACCACTAATGAATCTTTATCTTGTGTGGAGAATTTAAAGTTGTTGATGGACTCTTTCAAAGACCATTCTATCAGTTTGGAAGAGAGATTGGAAAAAGAGATGACAAAGAAGGTCAATGACAGGAGATTGACTGAAATATCTAACAAGTGTAGTGTTGCACATGGCAAACTACAAGAAAATCTAAAAAAATGTATAGAAGTGTTTAGATGAAGAAATGATTTTGTTTCAATTTTGTTTAAAATGGCCTAACTCAATAAAGAGCATTAAGGATCAAATGGACTCAATAGACTCACAGATTACTCAAGCCTGAGATGTGTATGATAAGGTAAATGTTATAGATGGTACTACAAGGATTGTAATAGAAAATATGCATGGATAGTTTTCCAACTGTAAAAGGAAAAGGAGAAGATAATAGTGCAGTACATTCAACTTAGAGATATGGTAAGTGCAAGGCTTACTCCTTTTATTGTTGTATTGTCAAGTGTGAAGAAGATGGCATGAAAGAACCTAGTGATTAGTTCATCAGATGCAGGAGAAGACCTGCTTATGTAATTTGAGAACGAGTGTTGCATGCTTTCCTTTGCATAGAAGGATTGGGATGTTGGGAAGAAGGATTAGGAGGAACACCTTGTAAAATTGAAGGTGTCTTACAAAATTATTTTTCTCTCTTCTAGTTCATTATGCATAATTTTGTTTTATTTATGTAGTTTTAGATTTATTTGTACATATGTGGATGTATTAGAGAATGTTGCAGTACATTTTTTTATCATTTTT
>VDFB02211689.1:0-14855 GCA_007258455.2 Sequoia sempervirens
TGGTTTACATGTTTAGCGGGAAAACATCCAGTTGATGTCACCAAAAATGTTACCAGATTTTCACCTATGGATCAATCAGATAGAGCCTATTGTATCTAAAAGAAGTTGGTACATTTTTTCTATCTCCCCTACATTGCATTCATGTGTACAAATGAAATAATTTGAAAGATTACAACTACAGATTATTGCATTCATTTAGATGCATGAAACATAAGAAATATTTTTACAAATATTTTCTAAAAAAAGGGTAATCTTTATTGAATGTAAAAATATTAGTTTGACTCACACAAGCCATGAGTTTAACTTCTATTTACTCAATACAAATCAAGATGAACATATACATGAATAAGAAAATGAAGAAACGAATATGCATGTAGGGAAGGTAACCAGTCATTGCCTGAGAATGACTGGTTCTGTCGTGTCTTCTTGTTCAACTGTTTTTTGAGTCATCCTAGCCTTCCTAGCTCCTTGATACTCCTATTTCCTGCATTAAGTCAAAGCAATGCGTTAGAACAATGCTCAAAGAAATGAGAGGTTACATACCATACATGATCATTTACCTATGCATGTATAAATTGATCCTGATATGCATTAAATAAACATTTATATCCTGAAGATCCTAGAAGAAACATTGAAACCATCGAAATAGCACATCAAAATACACATATTTTTCTAACTTGTTTGTTTCATGTGCAGCTATAGGTGCAATCATCTATCATATTAAATATGAGTGGGGATAAATGTGGCTCCCATAAGGGTTGATCTCAAATCATAATAATAATTGCATTATCTTAATCTATGCACAATCTTTTATGAATATTCTAAGTGCTTATGGAATTACATTGCAAAATAGTTGATATTGATCATGATTACTTCATAATCATAATGTAGAGGAGTATACAATGTTCTTTAACAACAATATTTTAGAGTACAACCAAAAGTTCATATGTTTTAGGATTCTTTATGTATAAAGAAGGAAAAGTGTGTAATTTGAAACAATGATTATCTCACAAAAGGAGGCAACATGTTGCCCTTTAAAACAATGCCAAGAATCACATGGTAATGTTGTGACAAAGACTAGTAACAAACTTCAGTAACATGGATAATGGTATCATCAGTTAATTAAAGAAGCATGTTATCTTTTCCAGCCCAAGAGTAATACGCATTGTGGTAAATGAGTAACTAAGTGGATTTCCAATATGGTTTGTGTTCATATGCTAAAGATAGAAAAAGGGGATCATTGTTTTGTTCTTGGAACAAAATATTTGTGACAATGGAAATGCAGCAGTTAAGCTATTTTGAAAAAAAAAGTAGCAAAAGGTAAATGCCATTATCAGGCATACAAAGGGAAGTCTTTCCTTGAAGGTCATGCAATACTAGAATGGAATCTAAAGTAGTCATCACATCTAGATCAATTTCAACATGACAGTTCAAGAGAATCATGATTTATGATAAAAAATAGTAAATCTGAAGTAGGATACCTTTAAAGTACTAAGAGTGTGCTGGGTCCAGAATTTATAAGTTCCTTCCATAGAGCACGTGCCAACATAGAGATTCCAACAATGTTTCTAGCAATCCTCCTTCACATGGGCGTTTCCAAGGCTTTAGGTAAGAAATTAACCCAGATGGTTTTTGCACATACATGGCTGGGTGAAATCGACATAACATTAGATAATGTGGATGAGGAAAGGAACATATCCATGCCACAAAACTATTATATGACATGTGTGAGGGGTTGCGAGGTGATGAAATTCTCTTTGATTCACATCATAGATCTTTAAGGTTTTGAAAAACTTTGGGAAGAAAGGGATAGGAGCATCTTCTCCCTCCTCAGAGCTACAAATCTAACAACAAATTTTCCAAGGAGTTGGGTTAGAAGGTATACAGAGGATGAGGAGCTTGAGGATGAGTTTGACACTGATGATGTCTAGGAATGTGGGCTAGGTGATGGAGAGGAATGGCAGGAAAATGACCAATGAGACCCAGAAGAAAAAGCTAAGGACCCAACTCATAGGAACTACAGCCTCGACTGTCCCACAATCGCTAGTTACAAGGTGTACCTAAAGCATTGTGAAGTTGTGGGTGAAGATGAAGACCTCTAAGGTTTTGAAATATTTCAGGTTGGGATATTGTATCTATGTGCAATGTAATGTTCTTTTCGTTTATAGTTTGAGGCTCTATGAGTCCGGTGTAGAGTATATTTACCGCCGGTTTTGGTGTTCTGAGAATTACGCCGGTGGTGATAAATATGTTTTTTGAGTATGTGTCCATGTATTTTTTCCTATTTGGAATTCTCTAGTTGAAGTGAAAATATTATAGAAATACGATACATATTTCTTTGCTACCTCTTAAATTTTTGGGGGAAATCACAAAATGGTCACTTGAGTGTTCTGCAGATAAAAAATAAAAAATATAAAATGTACCTAAGTTTTGGAACATTATTATTTAAATAAAATTGGTTATTAAAGGGATTTAAGTTTTAGTTAGTTTTCAGTTCTGGTTTAGTAGGATGAACGGTATATGTTTTTGGGATAAGAGCTACTCTCACACTCTCTTGAGATGTTTTCACTAAAAAGGAGAAATCGCCCTCAAAAAAGAATCTATGGGATTTTTTACCTCTCAAATTAGCACAATGTATGATGTGTAAAGTTAAAATAGGAGATGGAAGTCTAAAGTAGGAGGTGGATGAATCTATTGCAGAAGAATTTGAATGCAAGAACACTTATATTTATGCCTTTGTTTGAAAACACATTTGTGACATACAGAAAAGATGAAATAAATACAATAAATGCAAAACAAAAACTGTGCACCTAAAAGTGATTTTTCATTGATATTTTGGATTTGCAAATAAGAGGTTGTCTTCAAGAAGTTTGCAACCTATTATTCAATGATTTCCAAGCCTAAATATGCAAACACACAAAGAAAGAAAGATAAATGTTGAATGTTAGGGAATAGGGGTTTGTCTTGGTCAAAACCCTTTTAGGTAATTAAACCAAATGAAGAAATAATATGAAGAATTGAACATGAAATAATGAAATTAATACCTTTCCATGATGATGGATCTTGAACTGTTGCAACAATGGATGAAAATTCTTGCTCTTCAATGCTTGATTCTTTCTTGCTTGACTTGATGATATGAATGAATTGTTTGGATTACTTGGATTGCTTAGATAATGGATGGATGAAAGGTCTCCTTTTATAGAGGAGGTTGGGAGCCAAGGGATCACATGATCAAAGAGGGCAAAGATTAAATTAGAAAATAACTTGGCTCAGGTGGAGTTAATTGAAGGAAGAAAGACATGGATGATAGATAAAAAACTTTGAGGAGTGGAGAATAGGTTGGCAAAAGGGAGTTTTGGGAGAAAATTAAATAATGAAATTATTTAATTTAGGTGGCCAATATAGAAGAAATAAATAAAATTAATATTTTATTTATTTCAAAAGAAAGGTGGGAACAAATAATTAAATAATTAAAATTGTTCAGTACAGAGAGAGAGGTGTGGTGCAATAAATAATTAAAGAAAATAGTGTGTGGAGGAAGGGATAATTAAAATAATTATTTAATTGGGGAGATAAAGGAAGGATAAATAATAGAGAGAAAAGGATAATGCATAATTAAATAATTAAATAATTAAAAATAATTATTTAATATTGGAGGGAAAGTGGGAAAGAATTAAATAAATAAGATTTATTTATTTATAGAAGAAAAGGGTAATGAATAATTAAATAATTTAAAATAATTATTTAATTATAGAAGAAGAGGGAAAAACTCACTTTTGAATTAAAATAATATTTAATTCAAAAGTGGGGGGGGGGAAGGACCATTAGATTTAAATGCTTAAAAAAGTATAGAAAACTGTGAAAATAATTTGCAACACTTTACAACACCTTTACAAGACATGTATTTTATTCATTTTTCTAGGGCCCAAGAGACCTAATGTGGATGTGTAAAACACATCCCACAACACTAAATCAAGGGGCTTAATAAGTCAATTTATGTAATTATGCTAAAGTCTGAGCAAGAGTGCCACTTTTCTACTTATGGCACATTTTAGCTACTTTAGATGAAGAGGATGAAATTACAGCAGGCTCACACTAAAGTAGCCATTCAAGAGAGACAGAGGTATGGATGCAGGAGGAGAAAGAGATAAAAAGATCAAGAGAAGGAGAGTCAAAGGCCCGTGGGATTTACAAGATCTAAAGAAACCCATCCGAGATGCATGATAAATTACGTGACTGAGAACTAAAGGGAAAGAGTTGGAAAGATGTATTACTCACTCTAGCGCCACATAACATCAAGTCATCCGCAGGGTGAGATGTCCCAAAGAAGTGGTTTAGTGAGAAAGTCATGCCAGTGTGTTGGCTTCCCACTGTACTAACCATACCAAAGTTATGCTCTTGATAAAATTGATAAGGCACCACAATGTAAATACTTTTGTAAATGTTTTTGAATATATGAAGAATTTTGCTAAAGGGGATTTTTCTTTGTTCATATAAGGTCTTCTTCTTGGGGAGCATTGCGCCTAATTTCTTCAAGAGATGACAAATCAGGCTATCAGATCGTTATCCATGGGACACCTCATTCACATCAGGCCAATTCAGTTGATCATTATTCCTAGTCAAATCATTATCCATGGGATGCTTTGTTTGTATCAATCCACTTCAGTTGATCATACACTCTTGGAAGGAATCAAACCCAATGACACCACCAAGGGGAGGACACATCACAAGAAAAATTAAATCACACCATGAAATTTGTAAAAAGATGTTGTCTATGTATGCCCCCACTTTAAAGAGGTTTCTACACACCATTTTGTGAGAAATTACTTTAAAGTAGAAGAGAATATGAGAGATTAGTCAAAAATCCCTTTTCCAAGTCATATGTTTCTCATAAGATGCATCAAAAAGAAAGTTAGTATGTCGCATGCAAGTCAATCTTAAGACATGTCATCCACATCTCAAGCTTTTTTTATACATTCATCAAAGGTTAACGATTAGTCACAAGAGGCAACGACAAGTGACATACGAGGATAATTCTTTCTAACCCTTTTATCCCACTTAGAGCAGGACAAAGGTGAGCCTGGAATGGATGATTGTATGTTGCCCCTTGCAATGGATGCAAAACATGCAATAGTGAGTATGCTAGTATCCTACAACTATTACATGGTAAGGAACAACAACTAATGTTATCTATTTGGAGAAGGAAATAAAGTTTCTACTTGATACATGTTTAATGAGATATCTATCAATTTAGGATGTACTAGGGGTAGAGTTTTCTTGGAAGAATCTTGTGTGATAGTATTGATGTTGAGTGAAGGTTTGTTTGATGGCTTGATTTCTATGAGAGGAAAATTATGATTTTTCTCTTGTGTTTTAGAATTTATAGGGTTGATGTTTGTGTGTACTATGATACCTTCCCTAGTAGGAGAGTTTGTAGGAGAGAATAAATCAAGATGTTGATCACATTCCATTAATGGGTTTTGTAGAGTAATTTCAACACAAGGAGAAGGGGAATCAAGAGAAGAAAAAGAATCACATTCATGTTTTTAAATGATTGGATCCTTTTGCTCAATTATGTATTCTTAGATGGGGGAAACATTAGGAAAGGGAGAAAGGAGATTCTCATGATTTTCAATGAATAGTTCATCGAGTCCCAAAATATCTTCTTCACAAGTAGGAGAGATATTAGGAGAAGAACAACTATGATTATCATGATTATCTATGATTACAACCCTTTTGTCCAATAATGTCTTCCAAAATAGGAGAAGAAAAATAGGCCTTAAATGTTTGATTATGTAATGCCAACATATCCTCCTCACGAAAAATGTGATTTTCACAATTGCTCATAAAAACATCATCACAAATAGGGGAGGAAGATGAAAGTAGACTAGGTAGAGTGATGTTAAGAAATTTTTTTATTATCTCATTCTATTGTACCATAATATCTGCCAAAGTAGAAGTTATAGAAGAGGAGCTTTCAAAATTGTCATGATTCTCAATGGGTGTATCTTCTAACTCCAAAATACATTCGTCACATGTAGGAGAGATATTGGGAGAAGAGGAACTATGATTATCATGATTTTCTATACTTTCACATTCTTCTATCACTTCATTCCAATAAATAGAAGATATATTAGAAGGTGTGGAATTATGGAGTGTGAGCATTTTTATACTCTTGCACTTGAAACTCTCATAACTAGGAAAGAGATTGGAAGGATAACTTTTAGGAAAGTGACAAACAATAGGTTCATAACATCTCATGGTTGGATATGAGAAAGTAGCATTAGTGCTCAGAGGAGAGACCTCAAGGGAAGGATAACTAGGAGTTGGATGGTTACCAATGATTGGAAATTTTTGTTCAAAAAGGCGCCTTCCCAAATGGTAGGGGTATCAAGAAAGGGAGGAATAAGATTCTCATGAGTAGACCTCAGTAATGATATCTTCTAACTCCAAACTATCTTGTTAGTGTGTAGAGAAGATGTTAGGAGAAAAAAAGGGTTGGGTGTCATGAGTATCTAAATTTATATTTTTGTCTTATAATGTCTTCTTGAGCAGGAGAGGTAGGATTGTCATAGCTCTCAATCATATCCTCCACACAAATGTGTTTGTCATGATTGTGCATGATTTTATCCTTATTCACTAAAGAATTTTCACAAGTAGGGGAGGTGTTAGGAGTAAAGGCCATGATCTCAGTTTTGTCTTTCCAAGGGGTAGGAGGAGGAAGACAAGCAATACTTTCGTGATCTTCAATGATTGTATCTTATCTCACTAAGATACCTTCATCACCAATGGGAGAGATATCAGGAGAAGAACAATTATGATTATCGTGAGTATCGATCCCTTCATCCTCTTGTGTCAAACCTTTAGTGGATGATCTACGAGAGATGAATTATTTAAGGGCTTCATCTAAAATTTCCAAGTCATCACTACTAAAGGGAATGGATGTTATGGTTTTCCTAAATTGAATGTCACTGAATTTGGTGGGTTGTTTTTCAGAGGCTCACAAATATGTGTTTGATCCTAAATGAACTAAGACTAATGCTAAAATGAAAATTGAAAAGAACTGTTACTATCCATAATCACACCCATTCAAAGAAAGGGATACTTTTGATAATGATTTTAGAAATGGAATAAAAAGAATTAATACTAAAAAGGAGGTAAACTATTCTGGAAATAGAAATTGAGAAAAGAGCTAAAGTACAAGATATTTAGAAACAATGAAACAAAATATGTGTTGGGATTAAGTTAGTCCGGGAGATTTGTTTGAGATGATAGATTACAAGTAGGGTGTGCACAGAATTATTATTATTTTTTGGATGTTTTCCCTATGTTTACAGGGACACAGCACAATGAAAGTAAAATGAGAAACTATAAATGCTGGGAACTTTGTGAAGTGATATGATAAAATGAAATACATGTGGGATCTTATGATGTTTTTCACTAATGGGTACATGTGCAGGATGTGGTAGATTTAAAAGGTGACATAATAGAATGCTTGTAGGGTATGTGACTGACTTTTTAAAATTGGTGAGAATGAGAAAGGATTTTTGAGATTTATAAGTTTCCACCAATATAAATTATGCTTTTACTTTGGATTTAATAAATGTTATTATTCAGAACACTGTTTGGTCCTCTGACTAAAGTCATTGGTGGGATTACATTGAAAAGCATCTATGGCTTTCAAATGGTGTTACATTTTTGAATCCAAAACATGCATCACATTCCCATGTACTGCATGTCTTGGGATTAAAAGAAAAATGAATTTCATGGGAAGTTTTTCACTAAAGGTTGGAATTAATTAGGACATATACAAAGTTTTATATTCTTTAAAAGTTCCTTCAGCCAAAAAATTCATTAAATTATTTACTTGGAAAAAAATTACAAAAATATTGCATCACATCTGGACATGGAGTCTGTATTTATGTCCTAAAATCTATTTATAAAAATATTATAAAAAAATATTATCATTTTATTGTGGATAGGGTGGTCAGACAGACACCTACTTCTTATTTGATCCTTGAAATTTAAGTACTACTGCATTGAAATTTGAAATTTTCACCAAATAGATTTTAAAAAATAAAATAAAATAAACCTAGTAGTTTAGAAACTACATTCAATTTTCTACAGATTCTATTCTTACATATTTTTGAAATAATATATATAACTTATTCAAATTTTTACGTCAAGTTGCCTAACTCTTATTTTTCTAAATTTTTTACCACTTAAGGGCCTGTTTTTTCTATGATGATCCTACACATACCCTAATGTAATTTTGTAAACCCTAGGATGCAAACACAAGGCAAATCCTAATGTAATGTTGATGCAAGTTAAACTTAGGATGTGATATGCAATGGAAATCAGAAAGGAAATATTCAATAGTGCAGGTTCACCAAAATGAATCATAGATTTTTGGGTAGGGCTTATAGATTACTCTTGCACTCTTAGGGTGTTTCACCTAAAAGGAAAGAGACAAAATAAAATAATTAAAATAATTATTTCATTGGGGAGATAAGGAAGGATAAATAATTAAATAAATATAATATTTATTCAATTATAGAGAGAAAAGGCTAATGAATAATTAAATAATTAAAATAATTATTTGATTATAGAAGCAGAGGGAAAAACAAAATTTTGAACTAAAGTAATATTTAATTCAAAAGTGGGGGAAAAGGACAAAATAATTAAATAAATAAGATTTATGTAATTAGAGAAGACAACGGTAATGAAAAATTAAATAATTTAAAATAATTATTTAACTATAGAAAAAGAGGGAAAAGCTAACTTTTGAATGAAAATAATATTTAATTCAAAAGTGGGGAGTAAAGGACCTTTAGATTTAAATGCTTATTAAAAGTCTAGAAAAGTGTGAAAGTGATTTGCAACACTTTACAACACCTTTACAAGACATGTATTTTATTCATTTTGCTAGGGCCCAAGACCTAATGTGGACGTGTTAAACACCTCACAACACTAAATCAAGGCCTTATTAAGTCCAATTTATTATCAATTATGCCCAAATCAAGCAAGAGGTACTTTTTTCTACAACACAATAATAAATTTATTAAACAATCATATTCGTTGAGAATTATTTTACAATGGATTCCCAATCATTTTCTATTTACTTGTGATTCCTACAATTATTAATTAAAATCAATTTTAAATAACTATTGTAACTAAAATTATTAAATATTAGAGTATGTGCAGGATCATCATGGAAAAAACAAGCCCTTAAGTGGCAAAAAATTAAGAAAATTCAGAGTTAGGAAACTTGACGTAAAAATTTGAATAAGTTATCTATATTATTTCAAAAATACGTAAGAATAGAATTTGTAGGAAATTGAATGTAGTTTCTAAACTACTAGATTTATTTGTTAAAAATAAAATCTATTTGGTGAAAATTTGAAATTTCAATGCAGTAGTACTTAAATTTTAGGGAAAAAATAAGAAGTAGGTGTTTGTCTGACCACCCTAACCACAATAAAAGAATGATAAGCAAATGCCTAATATTTTTAATATAAAATTAGAGGGACTCATGTCCCAATGGCGTTGGCGAAAATGGTAATTATGATTTTTATGCTGTTTGGTGAGGAAAATAATAGACACTAACTTGGTCAAAACTTCATTAAAATTTTAACTGTTAATCTATAGTATGTGAAGCATAGAATGTGACAAATGTTTTAGATTCAAAAGATGTGATACCATTTGAAAACTATAGATGTTTTTCAATCAGCCTATCAATTAGGACTTTAGTCGTAATTCAAATAGAAAATGAATAATAATTATTTATTAAATTCAAAGTAAAGCATAATTTATATTGGTGGAAAGTTGAGAATCTTCTTTAAAAACCCTTTTTCGTTTCATTAATTTTGGGTAAAAAAAGTCATCAGCCATATGGACCATCGTATCACTTACATATTGCCACTTTGTGGCCCATCATGATCCTACACATACCCATTACATATTAAGAAAAATAATGTTATTGATGATTAATTACTTGAAATTAAGATTAATTAATATATTGCAAGATTGATTGATCCTAGACAAAAATATCAAATATAGATGTGTATCTGTGTTTAATAAATATAAAACTAACATATACCTATATTTATATCATATCTGAAATTTTGGAGACAAATTACTATTATTAAAAATAAATTATTGATAAATTTTAATTTTAATTAATTTTTTAATTCTAATTTTTAAAGAATAAATTTATTAAAAAAACATATTTATTGAGAATTATTTTACTATAGATTCCCAATCATCTTTATTTACTTGTGATTCCTACAATTATTAATTAAAATCAATTTTAAATAACTATTATAACTAAAATTATTAAATATTACATATTAATAAAAATAAAGTTATTAATGATTAATTACTTGGAATTAAGATTAATTAATATATTGCAAATAATAAGATTCATTCAACATGACCTATAGTTTTATTTTACATTTTCATAATCAATTTTCAACTAATAAATTCTGATCTAAAAATGCAAAGACCAATTTCACGTTTTATGGAAATGGTTTTTAATCTCACATGCACTGTGTGTGAGATAAGAATGGATAAGTGGACTATAACATGAGGTTTATAATGCTTTACAATTCTCAAATTAAATGAAGAGATATAAAATAATCTTTACACCAAAATTAACTGATTTGTAATATATTAAAGTTAGGCTATTCAAATTGATATCTTTCAATGCACACATATGTTGGATTTAAGTTTAATACATATGTATCGATATGCTTGATTTTTTTTCCAAAATATCTATTCATTATGATCTACTCCACCTGTTTTACCCTACATAAAGTCCAAAATCATAATATTCACTTCGTACTATGAAGTAACCTCATGTTATTTCCTATTGTCTTATTAGCACAATTTCCCTTTTCTGAATCAATCAAACAATTCCAAATATTACTAATTATTTATACCACACAGCATTCAAAAAAAAAAAATGTTTCCTAGTTCTCATTGAATAACCATCTATGGTGCACCCTATCGGCTGATTGTTGCATGCCTACACATGTGACTGCTAGTTGATTGAGTACAAGAATACAATCCAATCATTTTCCATTTCACTCTACACTCATTTTCATGTACTAGTTCTGATACATAATTTGAGCACTTTCCTTACTTGGATTGTTTATGTATTCATGAAAGTAATCATCAAATTTGTACACCCATTATGATCCCTTTCCTTCCAAATTCAAAGCCTCATTTTTCATCACTTTTATAGACACAAATTCTCCCTTTCCTTCATATTTTCCTTCCTAATTACATATTTTTCTAAGAGTATTATATTTATATTCACACTTATCTAATTTTATCATGTTTTTACTCATCATCATTATATCCTACATTTGTATGATTATGATTTTCATTAATTTTCTCAAGATACCACACTTTTCTTTGATCTTGCAAGATACCTTTATCTATCACTTCATGGCTATACTTCTTCCCTATTTGGGCTTTATTGATGGAATAATTTTATGAATGTGATACATGATACTATATTTATATAATTGTTTAAAATAATTCATATTTTTGTATAATCATGTATATTTCACCAACTTGGTTTCATTATTTGCAAGAAATTAATTATAAGGGAGGCATATATGGTAACTAAATTTCCTCATTTGAGTATAGACAGTGATTTTCACATGATCAAAGCTCATCTCTAGATGGTACCACAATACTTATATTTCCCTAAGGTGATATATTTTGGTTTCCTACCTAAGCACTATTCTTTTTCCATGACAAGTGGAATATCTATCACCCGTTTATTTTTTCATTTTTTCTTTTAATTATAAACAACATTTTTTTTTGGTTCTTCTATAATTCTACTTTTTTTTTGGTTTTGTACTTTCTCTAGATTGGCCACTTCCTTTAGGAGAAAAAATATCAAATTGAAATCATCATCCATATCTATATCATCTTTATGAGTTTTTGAATAAATTTATTTTACTATATGAAGAATACTTCCATTTACTTTGACATGCTTTCTCATAATCTATTTTTCATTCAAGTCAAACTAGGAGTAAAATGTAATGATGAATAATGTATATCTCACACATTTCATGTCACTTTTTGTCACTTTTACTTGATTGTTCATAGTGCCAAAATAAGCATATATGGTGCATTGTTAATTGAGAAAGAGAATGCAATCCAATCCTTTTCCATTTCTATCTCCAGTCATTTCTATTTACTCATCCTAGTACATAATTTTATAATTTTTCTTCCTTCAATTACTTGTGTATTCATTAAAGTGATCTTCATCACTTTGTACTTGCAAAATGATCCATTTCCTCTTAAATTCAACATTTCAATTTTGGTATAATTTACCCTTATGATAATTATGTTACAATTAAAATGATAAATTGGTTATTACTTAAATGCATTCAGCCCCTAGGACAACCCTATTGAAAGATCTCTTTCTCCTTTGCATTGAGATCTATAGGGTTATCCTTGAATGAAATTGGAAAGGTGGGTGTGCTCTATGTCCTAAAATAAAATGACAACACCATCATACAACTTTTTCATCATTTCAATTATGTTACAAATAAAAGGATAGGCCCTAGTTAATTTTAGACATTTGTAATTCCTCTCAGGTTGCTGTCACTATTCTGATACTTTTTCATGTTATGTTGTGAACTTTGAGACTACGATGATGATTGTTTCACCAGTTTAACTTTTTTGGTTGACAATTTAGTGTTCTTGGACGACTATGATACTCTCTTTTCTGATGTTGATGATATGATGATACATGGTGTTTGGATTTAACTAGTTATGTTTATCATCTCGATGTGGTATTATGTTGTTATGCAATTGATTAATGCTTGCTTCGTGATATTTATGATGATGTGTTACTGTTTGGAGTCTAGTTAGAGGATGGTGTAGCATCGCTCATTCATGAGTTCCCTACTATGTTGCAACTTCCTCTCACAGTGTGCTTGTGATTGGATATATATATTGCTTGAAATTTTGTTTGAAGTAGAATGTAGGTACCACACATTGACTCTTCCTGCACTATTAGGTTTGAGCATGCCCTATAAGCCCAATGGGTATGATGTGGAAACCGGAGTTACGTGAAGTCACCATCTCAGATCCTCCGCACAAAGTAAAATTGTGGCGATGATGTGATCAGTTTTCACGGATTGCGGTACGAGTATCGTCTCCAGATTTAGGTCATTCATTTATTGGTTAAGCGTTATTGCGCTTATCAATAGATTTTGACCGCCGTTATTTCGCTTCATTGTATTGCAGTTTACGTGGTTTTTGTTCCAGTAATTTGTTTAATTTAACAATGTTCATTTAAGTAAATTATGTGATTTAATCAAAGTATCAAAATGAAATTATCAATTTTTTAAATGAATGTTGATCAAGTATTGTTTTGATTTACGATGTTCCTGAGTGTAATGTTGATTTAATTAAAGTATTAAATTAAATTATTAAACTATTAAGTGAACGTTATTAACAAATTATTAAATTAATTCAGAATTTAAATAGTAATTAAATGAGTTATGTTTATAAAAAGTATTGTGGATAACAATGGTTATTTATTAAATTAAATAGTGTGATTTAATGTTTAAATAATAAAATAATAATTATAGGTGGATATTAATGTCATTAGATTCTAATCAATTAAACATGGAAAGAGATATGATTTTAAATTAAATAAAAGTGATAAGATTTGCAAATAGATGGAAAAATCAAGAAAAGAGGAAAAAGACGAGTGCATGTACATTCACACTTTGAAACTGAAAATGGAATTGGAAACTTGCTATCCTTATTGGTTTTGTTTTCAGAAACTTATAGGGAGGTTTTGGAAGAGAAAATTTCAACCCAAGAAGCTATTTTTGTTTTGGAAACAAGTGATTTTTGTTCTTCTCTAGTTCTGTAATAATTCTTTGTAAAAAGTTAAAAAAAAATACAACCTTTGAATTGGAAAGAAGTTGTTTGGAGAATATAGATTAGTTGGGAGGCAGTGTAAGAGGTTGTTCTGGACCATCATCTTCATCAACAAGCATGGGACTTGAGGTTGGTTATTGATTTATCTTTTATAGTAATTTCATTTGTAATGAATCTTTACTCATGTTTTGTATAACATCGATGTAATTTTCTCCCATACATTATTTGGCTTTTGATTGTTGCTTTTATGGGCTCTGATAGTCTTGTTTTTGTTGCATTCATTGACTGCAAATTTGATGCCTCTTATTTTTTTTTTAAGAATTGGATTTGTCGTCATTTCGAGCATTTATATCTTTTTTTCCTCTGGCTGTGAAATGGTTGATAGTCTTGTCTTGATGTAGGAAATAGTTCTTCATAGTCCTATATTATTCTTCCAAACACCTTCCTATTTCTTTTCCCTAGCACAACCAATGCCATTTAACCCCGTTCATTGCTTGCCTTTATATCGTTGTGTTAAAGCTAGAAATGGGTGTCTTAGAATTTGAATTACCCATGTTGGTAGAAGTCCTTTAGTTGTTGTGTTAAATTTAGCGTTTTGGATTTTTATTTATCTTAGGTTTCGATTTGGACTTTGGCTGGCTATAAAATAATTTAATTGGAACCTTTCCTCGTATTTTATACTAACATCATGATATTAATTAAAGTTTGGGGTTTAATATTCTTCTTTTTTTTAACATTGCATTTGGTGTAGCTTGGATCATTGATTAACCTCTGTGTAACTTTTAAGCCTATGAAATTGGCCTTTGACATTCAGCCAGTCGCCCAGTAGTTTATGCACATGGCTATAGAGTTGGTTTAAATATTTTAGAATATATATATAGGGTATGTGTAGGATCATGATGGGCCAAAAAGTGGCAATATGATGGGTATGTGTAGGA
>VDFB02211691.1:0-10482 GCA_007258455.2 Sequoia sempervirens
TTGCATTTCAAAACCCTAGAAATCAAAATGAAATAAAAACATTGCATTCACAAATCCAAATCAAGCTTTTTGAAACCCTAAATCCAAATCAAACGAAAAAAATTGAATTTAAAAACCCTAGTTTGAATTGAAACGAAAAAAATGCATTAAAACCCCTAATTGTTTAAAATTGAAACCCTAAATTGAATTGGAACAAAGAAATTGTTAAAACCCTAAATTGGAATCGAACAAATCATCTTGATTTTGAAAACTAGGTAATTTTGAGCTCAAAAAATTCATTTGCATTGCTTAAATGTTTTTAAATTTTATTTGCTTTGTATGGAAAAATGATATATATTAAATTTGTAGTTTCAATGTTAAAATTATAATTAGATTAGAAATCAATATGTTAAAGAATAGTTAAAATTCATAAAAGTTTATCTTGATGTTTGTTTGCAAATTTAGCTAGCAAATTAAATGTAAATCTAGTACAATCGATTCCAGTGGTACTAGCAGAGTCTAAGAAATTATGCCAAGGGGCCACCCAAACTTCACCCTAAGTTTGCTAAACCCTAGACCTAAAGCTGTAGAATCTAAACCCATAACACTAAAGCATTTGAAATTTATGAATCCTAGACCCTAATCTTTCATTGGACATGCCTAAAATTATGTAGGTTCAATGTCAAGAATGGGTTTATTTGGTAGATTTATGAAAACTATTTTGAATATCTAGAATGCCATAAAAGTATAATTATAGCAGTGATTGGAAACATAGGTACATATATATCATATGAAATTTAAATCTAGGAAGGTGTCTAATATATAGAGTTGATAGCCATGGAAAAGAGAGTTTGTATAGGAATATAGTATTAAGAAAAAACATCTGCATGACCTCTATAGGATTTTAAGATGTGATCCTAGATAATAATCCACCCATCCTTAATCATAATGGATTCTTTAGCAATTAAGAGAGATTCAATAACCATAAAATTACCTATATTTTGATACTATATAGATTTATGTGGAAGGATAGAAATGCATCAGTAAGGAGACCAAGATGGAACCATTTAACACCTACAAGGTACACCTATTACATGGGAAAGGGAGGAGGTACATGATGATAGTTTGGAGGAACTACATGCTATTATTACAATTTAGAGATAGGGGGATGATTCATATAAAAGAAATATAATTAAATATTTATATTATTTAATATATTATATTTAATATAATATATTAAAATAATATAAATATTTTAATATCATAAAATATAATATAAAATTACAATTAAGGATAGGTAATGTTACAATTTACTTGGGGTTTTAATGAGTTAGGCTTTGAATTGAGTGGGTTTGTAGTAAATGTAGTTAAGGTTACAATTGGGAATATATAATAAATATTAATATAATTATAATACAAATATAAAATTAATTTTAAATATAATATAATATAGGAATACATTTAAGATTAGGTAAAGGTTATAATTTAATTTAAGTTTCAATTAGGTTTTCTAATTCAATTAGGATATAGTTGGGGTGGGGATCATTTAGCATTCTAATATTATTGTTTAGAGTATGGGTTACATTTAAAAGTTATTGTTATTTTTTGTGGTATGTACTTATGGTGGAATTCATTTTTAACATGATACTTTTTTTTATTAGAGAGGTAAACACTTTTGACCTAGAGCTAGATGGAACCAATGAGGCTATAGTATGACTAAATTTGGACCTCACTAGACATCTAGATCCCCTTAAGCCATCCTATCACCTTAAATCATAAATCGATTTCTTAAGGGGTCCCAATATGACAAATTTCTTAAGGGGATCAAAGAAGTTCTTAAAATTTGGTGAAGTTTCCCAAGGCAACCAAATTTACCAATAATAAGATCATGCAAGATTATAATATGAATGAGATTTCATGATCTAGGTTGGTCAGTTGAAACAAGATTAGACCTCAATCAACTATTCCACAAGAAAATGTTCTTCACTAACTTGCAAGTTCATTAAATATTCCAAGGGGCACCAAAACTTTACCCTAAGTTTTGTAAACCCTAAACCCTGAACTCTAAAATCTAAACCCTAAACACTAAACTATTCATTTTGTCCTTAAAGGCTCTTAATGAAATTTCATTGCATTGGGAAACTTCACCAAATTTTATTCACTTGAGCCATGTCATTTCTCCCTGGGACCTGCACTAGGCGTAAATCCTTAAGACATCTGTCACCTAAATGCGTAATTCGATTTTAAGGGGATCAAGAAGTTCTTAAAATTTGGTGATCAAAGTTGCCATCATGATCTAGGTTGAGTGGGTTAAAACAAGAGTAGATCTCAATCAGCTATTCACAGAAAATTTTTCTTCACTAACTTCAAGTTCATTAAATATTCCAAATTCTATAAACCCTAAAACCCTAAACACTAAACCATTCATTTTGTCCTACCTAGGATCATAAAGTGAAATTTGGTTGTCTTAGGAAAATCCACCAAATTTCATTTCCTTATGCCATGTAATTTTGTCCTAGGATCTTACTACATATATCCCCTTAAGTTATCCTATTACCCTAAACCCTAAACTCTAAAGTCTAAACCCTAAACCCTAAAGCCATCATTTTTTCTTAGGCTCTTAATGAAACTTGGTTGCCTTAGGCAACTCCACCAAATTTCATTGCATTATGCCATGCAATTTTTTCCTATGATCTTACTACATATATCCCCTTAAGATATCCTATTACCCTAAACCCTAAACTCTAAAGTCTAAACCGTGAACCCTAAAGCCATCATTTTTTCTTAGGCTCTTAATGAAATTTGGTTGCCTTAGGCAACTCCACCAAATTTCATTCCTTTATGCCATGTAATTTTTTCCTAGGATCTTACTACATGTAGATCCCCTTAAGATATCCTATTACCCTAAACCCTAAACCCTAAAGCCATCATTTTTTCTTTAAAGGCTCTTAATGAAATTTCGTTGCCTTGGGAAACTTCACCAAATTTTATTCACTTGAGCCATGCCATTTTCTCCTAGGACCTCACTAGACGTAAATCCCCTTAAGCCATCATGTCACCCTAAATCGTAATTCAATTTTCTTAAGGGGTTCCAATATGACATTTCTTAAGGGGATCAAAGAAGTTCTTAAAATTTGGTGATCAAAGTTGCCCAAGGCCCAGCCAAATTTAACAATAATAAGATCTTGCAAGATTATACAATATCAATAGTTAATTGTATTTTCATTCAAGTAACATACATGCCTTAGACATATAAATGAGGCTTACATATAATTTTATCATTTGTATTCAATTATTTAAGGCCATTTATATTGAATGTTTTAAAGGTATTTCCTAAACATGTATCTTACATCTTGAAATTACAAATCTAATGCAGGTTCACTCATATCTTAAAGATCACATGGATCCATTCAATAATATTAGCAATCCACCTCCACACCATCCATCTCCAACACCTTCTTCTGCCTCCACCTTGCTTGCTCCACCTGTGCCCCCCCACCTCCACCACAGAAATCAATGAACATGCTCATTTACAAGCACAAATCAATGCTTAGAGACAATCCAAGATCAAATCAAGCATTATTCAAAATGAAGAATGTGGCCGCCTCTGTGAGGGATGTTACATCTAGGATCTGCAAACCCTTGTTGATGTTGTTAGGGCTATGGATGGGATCGTGGTGAGCATCGCGACAATGCTAGAGGAGAGGAGAACTCCTAATTTGAAAAGGAAACACAAAGAAATGAAGATCTATGCGGTGAGGCCATAATAGTTTTATAAATTCATAACTATAATTAAAACAATGATCTTAAATAGTTATGAATTTATAAATTGGGTGAACGATGGATATTTTGTGTGATGAATTTATAAATTTGGTTCCAAATGGATATTTTTAGTGACATGAATTTATGATTTTGGTTCTAGATGGATATTTTTAGTAACATGGATTTATGAATTTGGTGGAATTTATGAACTTATAATGAATAGTATATAATAGTATATATTTTATGACTATCTACTAGATCATGATTTCTCCTGCTGAAAATGTGTAATATATATGTGTGTGTGTGTGTTAGACATAAAATGAGATTTTGTGAATGTTTCAAGTTTATTGTTTAGTATGTATGTGCATGTATTAAAAATTTTCATATATATAGTTCTTAAATTTTGAAATTTGTATGTATGTACATAGTTTAGTTTAATGATTTATCAGCATGCAAATTTGCATCATATTTTATTTTAAATGTACATGTACATACATTTTAATTTTGAATTTTGTATGGACATGCTCTTGAGTTCAATTAATCAATGTATATATATGTGCATTTCAATTAAATATATGATCTTAATATATATGTTGCTCATCTGTTTAAATTAAATATATATTGATCTTAATATATTTATGCACATGGACTATTTTAGCCTTGATTTAATGCGGTGCACATTTATGACCAGGCATATCATGGATGATTTTAACATTGATGATATCAGCCGATCCACCACCTCAGCCTGACCAAATCAGCCTCCCTCCCCCTCCACCTCCACCTCCACCTCCCCCTCCCCCTCCCCCTCCACCTCCCGCTCCCCCTCCACCTCCACCTCCACCTAATATGCCACATGCAGCACCTATCGCATCTGACAAGGCTCGCTTGAGAGCACGAATAAATGATCAAGTTACATCCTTACAAAAACAAATCAATGCTATGCAGAGTCAAGCATTGATTCCTCCACATGTGAGACGTTTTGCATCTGCAATGCAAAACGTTGTTGATTCCATCAGGATGATCGATTCTGATCTTGATAGGCATCGACGAGACAGAGAATAAATGATACAATTTTATTCTAATGGTCTCTCTTACAAACAAATATTAGACCTTAAAATAACGAAATCCCATCTAGCCCCCTACTTTCTTGACCTCGTTACTCGACAACCCATTCCACCCAACAAATTCGGTATCCATGAGGGTGGTGCATACATCCGCAGATGAGTGCACATTTTTTGGATCGATGGTATATGGTTTTTGATAGTCCCCCACATGCTAATTGGGAGTGCCCATTGTATTTTTTGAGAAAACTGTATGTAGAGTTTGTTTTGGGGTAAAAGCCCAATTATTTTGATTTTAAGATCATTTGAGAGTGTTGGTGGCGGCATGCCACAATAGAGATTAGGGGCAAGGGTTGATCTCGGCGCCCATGCATCACTTGACCTTGTTGTTGCTCCTGGTCCTCCCATTCCTACACTTGTACATCATCAAGCTCTGGTCTCAACATTAGGTTCCCTTAGTACACTCGTAGGAGACCTTGATCAACACGCTTCTGCGATAGTGAGTGGGGAGCATAGAGACGATGATGATGATGGAGGAGTTTTTTATGGAGCTTGTCCGAGTACTGCTCCAGGAGTGTCGAGGCTCGTCCCCCATATATGTACTAGTTGTCATCAAGTATGCTATGGACCTGATCAGGCCACACCTAGTTTAGGTGGATGGGGAGATTCTGGTGGTTCATCTAGTCGCATCAGTTCATTTGTAGAGTTCCTCATAGTAGAGCACCACCCTTAGGACACTATGACACACGTATAAATATGCATCTAGATGTATGTTCATTTTATAATAATTTTGATGAATGTATATATCAAAGAAAAATTTGCAATACATTTTAAAAATCAAAATTTTTGGTGTAAAGATGACACTAACGATGGGGCAAGGGCAATCATCCATTCCATGAGTACATACATCGACACCAGTCCTACTTGGCAACCCTTATGGGGTATTTTGATTTCAATTTTTAAAATTATATATGAAATCATAAATTATTTAACTTGAGTTTTAAATTTATAATTGAATCACATATATGTTTCAAATATTCATGTTGGTTTAGGTGAGTCAATCGGCATCCACATGTTGATTCCTCATGAGGGATTGTCGAAACACTCTCCACTATCTAAGCGTCATAGATGGGAGGTACATTCATATTGTAAATTTGTTTAAAGTTTACATTAGTATAGTTACAATTTTATGAGTTTTGAATTCACTAGATATATGAAACACATGCATGCACACTTGTAAATATTATAAGCGTTAAATGTCTATGTACATGTATGTCTAGGTTGATACCACAATAAGAATGGGCATTGGGCAAACATTTGATGTTGCAGTTACTCATGAGGCCACTGATTTCCAGGTTGTTTACAAAACTTTCTACACAAAATGTGCAAACTTGAATATATATGTATATATTAACCTAATTAAATTGTACATGCTTTAATTTTGATCTTGTAGGACTTTGTTAGTGCAACTTTCAGCCCTGACCCAAACATAGTTACACCACCAAGAGGACATGTAGAGCAGGTTTCAGATCAAATGGTAATTTAATTTTTTTATTATATTTAAAGTGAATTATAAATTTTAAATTGAATATATACATAATATGATATTTTCACATATTCTTTTTCTTTTATAGCATGAGACACATCTTGTAGTTGAGCATGTACAGATAGGTCCTGGAGAAGAGCCTAGTGCACAACCTCAGAATACGGTACAATTAAAATATGATAAATTTTGAATTAAATTGAATTAAAAAAATTTACTTGGAGAGTTGTACATCTAATTTAGAATTTCTTTGTCTTGTTTATGTAGATTGATTTAGAGAATTTAGAGGTTTCTTCAGGCGCAACAGAGCATCCATATGTAGATATGATGGTAATTTAATTTTATGATAGATTATAAATTAAATTGTCATTAAATCATTTTTTATTGTCTTACATCTAATTTCATCTTTCTCTTATGTACAGAGTGTTTCAAGTCATCCACATAGTCCGCATGGTGTGAAGAGGTCTCTTGATTATAGAGACATTGCATGACCTAGAAACATGTGATTTTATGTGTTATATTTGTTTATTTCATGGACTATATTTCTTGTTTATCATGTACTCTGTTGGACTTTATTTCATGTGCACTTAATATATTGGTTTCATGCACTTAATATGTTACATAAATTATGGACTTTATTATTGTTTGAAATTTTAATTTACACATGTACATTTATGCATTTTATGTTCATAGTCAAGACATTAATATAGGACATTAATGTGAAATTTAGTGATCTCATACATGGATTAATATAGGACATTTTAATATTTACAATAATCAGTCAATAAATCATAATTTACAAACAACAACAATCTATTTATATACCAGAAATTTAGGGTCTAAACCTGAATTGCATTAAAATATGGATCAAGTGGACATGTATCTTATGCTTAAAATGTGTAGATGCACTTCCAAAATCTACATAAGTTATTATTTTAATATTATTTGGAAATAATCATGTGAATGTAAATTCTTTGGATTACTGCATATTTAGATTAATATCAAGTTGGTAATGAAAGTCTTTAACATGTCAAATTTAACTATAGGAAAAATTGAGAACATTTCAAAAAGGAAAAAACAGTTATAAAATCAAAATAATCTTCAACTATAATAATGATTGCTCAAAATACACATGAATTAACATTGTACATGAATAGTAGAAATCTTCCAACATAAAAAATCTTCAATATTTTTAGAAAAATTAAGAACATTTCAAAAAGGAAAAATCACTAATATTCTATTTTATTCAAAATTAACATATATATGTAAATAAATATTAAAATTTTAAGGCTTTACTAAAGGTTTTATTGTACAAAAATATAGCAACTTAGGATTAAGGTTAGGGTTATAGGATAAAGCTTTGGGTAAAGGTTAGGATTAGGACACAACTAGAGTTAGGGTTAGGTTTCAATTAGGGTTAGATACAACAAGGCTTAGGGATATGATTAATTTTAGGATAGGGTAAGGGTTCAATAAGGGTTGGGTTCTAATAACGGTTAGGGTTAGGGTTCAATTAGTATTACAGTTAGAATCAGGGTTCAATTCTAACTCTAATTAAAATTCTAATCCTAACCATAACAATACCATAGAAGATTAGAGAATAAAAGCATTAATAAATACTATAAATAATAGTTCATCTAACACTAATTTATAAGTTGTCAAAACAAATAATGGCGTCTTAAGGGGGTGTCTAAAGGGGTCATAATAGAACGTGTTAATTAAGGGGATGTATTAAGGGGTCTTAAGGGGATGTCTAAAGGGGTCATAATAGAGCGTGTTAATTAAGGGGATGTCTTAAGGGGTCTTAAGGGGATGTCTAAAGGGGTCATAATAGAACATGTTATTTAAGGGGACGTCTAAAGGGGTCATAATAGAACGTCTTAAGGGGATGTCTTAAGGGGTTAGAATATGTCTTAAGGGGATGTCTAAAGGGGTCATAATAGAACGTGTTAATTAAGGGGATGTCTTAAGGGGTCTTAGGGGGATGTCTAAAGGGGTCATAATAGAACATGTTAATTAAGGGGATATACAAAGGGTCATAATAGAAGCGTCTTAAGGGATATCTTAAGGGGTTACTAATATGTAAAGAGGGATAATCTAAAGGGGGTCATAATAGAGCAGTTAATTAAGGGGATGTCTTGAAGTCTTAAAGGGGATGTCTAAAGGGTCATAATAGAACATGTTAATTAAGGGGATGTCTAAAGAAGGGTCATAGAGCGTCTTAAAGGGGATGTCTTAAAGGTTTATAATATATGTCTTAAGAGGGATGTGTAAAGGGTATAATAGAGAGCGTGTTAATTAAGGGGGATGTCTTAAGGGGTTTAAGGGGATGTCTAAAGGGGTCATAATAGAACATGTTAATTAGGGATGTCTAAAGAGGTCCTGTAGGCATGTAAGGGGATGTCTTAAGGGGGTTATAATATGTCTTAAAAAGGGGATGTCTAAAGGGGTCATAGGCGTGTTAGTGGGGGATGTCTTAGGGGTCTTAGGGGATGTCTAAAGGGGTCATAATAATAGAACATGTTAATTAAGGGGATGTCTAAAGGGTCATAATAGAATGTCTTAAGGGGATGTCTTAAGGGGGTCATAATATATGTCTAAGGGGATGTCTAAAGGGTGATAATAGAACACATTAATTAAGGGGATGTCTTAAGGGGTCTTAAGGGGTTGTCTAAAGGGGTCATAATAGAACATGTTAATTAAGGGGATGTCTAAAAGGGCCATAATAGAACGTCTTAAGGGGATGTATTAAGGGGTCATAATACGCCTAAATATATAGAATATTGATTTGATACATAGAAGTACATAGGGTATGTTTAATTTTGTAAGTATGTATGTACATATATGTCATCTCAAAATGATGTTTACAAAATTTGGATATGTCATCTCAAGAAAATCTCAAACTCATGGCTAGAATGTAGTAGGTCTTCACACCACCTGATATCAAAAAGGCACAAGCAATATCAATGAAATCATCAAAACATACATATTTTAATTTATATAAAACTATCTATATGTACAAAACTCAAGTACCTACATTTAAAAGTATTCCACACATGTTTGTAGGTTGAATCCATGCATCCTCTCCTTTTTGTTTCAAAGTATGAGATCAATGCAATGATGGCTTTAGGATACAGAAAATGAAAATTAATCAATTTTAACTATTAATGTCCAAGCAATATCAATATGTAATCAAAACATGTATTTAAATATAATTTAACTGATAATTACCTATTTTTACCAAGTATTCCATGTTGTCTAGGTTGAATTTGCATGGACTAGATCCTTTTTGTGATTATGCCTTAAGGATATATAAAAGAACAATTTAAATCAATTTCAACTAATAGCACACTTGACCAATGTCAAAACATGTATTTAATGTATTTAAAGGACAAAATAGAAACTAAAACTATATTTTACGTATTTCTTGAAAATCCATTTGTACCATCTACATCCTCTATGCAAATGCATGATTGCCTCATGCTCTTCCATAGAAATTGACCATAGTAATTTTTTTGAAGGTCTTCCACGATAGCACTCTAGTTTTATATTTGTTGCCACCACCAAATGTAAATAATGCATAATCTTTTTATGTCTTTCATAGTCTTCGAATGCAAGTAGGCCATTCTTTCTTCTCAAGTATTTTTAAGTAGCCAAGTACCCAACAACCACGATCCTATTGGAAAACATGTTCAAAACCACCATCAAATAACTTTAAAATTTGGGGATTAAAGACTTGTTCTAAAAAATTGCTTAAGGAGATCTAAAACTTGTTATCAAAATTTGCTTAAGGAGCTGTCTTAAGGGGATCACCGTACCTGTTGGATAATGAAAGCCATCATCATCTTCTCGAGGTGTTAACAACTTATGTTTAGTTTCCACACAACGAGCCAACCAATATTCTGTTTGCTCTTCATTCCCCTCAGGTGCAATAATTGCATACACATGTCCTGCCAACAAAATTCGATTTAATAACTTGTGCATATCCATATAACTAATTTAGTATTAAAAAATAACTTAATAAAGCAAAATAAAATGAAATAAATTAAATTAAAATTACCTTCTTGTACAAGGTCTGAAACACGATCATAATCTTTAGATGCAAACAATTGATCATTTTCTTCAATAGTTCTTTCA
>VDFB02211693.1:0-12237 GCA_007258455.2 Sequoia sempervirens
CCTATCTAACCGACATGTGAACATTTAATGAAGAAAACACTAAAAGACAACATTCTCAATCAAAATCAAATTTCATTGAATGAACAAAAGAGGAAATTAAATGCGTATTGGCCTCCGAGATTGAAAATAGAGCTATATTTGGTAAATTCTTGATAACAAGATTTGATTGGTGTGCAACTTGATGTTTGGTGTGTAGCCCAATATGAGATATGGAAAATCTAATTAGATGGCATCATTATTGGATAGATAGTATGTGGGTAGTGTTATGCATGTGTAGACACCTACAAAATGACCTAGGCTTGCAAGCTTCATTTTTACCACTTTAGATCCTAGCATAATTATGACATTTAATTATGTCCTTGGTCCACATCTTCGACTATTAATTAAATAATTTATAATTATTTAATTAATTCATGTCCTTTTATTCTTCATGATTATTAAATAAATAAATGTTATTTATTTATTCGATACATCTTTAATTGTCTAAAGTCTTCCTTTAATTAAATTAATTTGTTAATTTGTTTAATTACCCTTATCCATTTATTCTTCTTGATTATTAAATAAATAAAAAATATTTATTTATTCAATATGTCACTAATTTCCATAATTAAATGAATTTATGAATTTATTTAATTATCAGTCATAATCCTCTAAAATTAAATAATTATCTTTAATTATTTAATTACTCAATTTAACATTTCCATCATTTTAAATCAATTTATTATTTAAAATGATTTTGTTTTATTAACTGCCACTTCATTTTAGTAAATAATCTAAAAAAGATTATTTATTATCTCACAAAATCCATATATTTTGAGTTGATTTAATTCAAATTTGTAACTTCTTTCAAAAATCAAATAAAGCTTTGAAAGTGTATTCTGATTTTTCAAATTTGCTTTCAGTCCACTCTCTTATCTTCTTGATTTTTCAAATCTCATAAATTAGGTAGTCTTTATCTTCTTGATTTTTTGAAAATCTTTATTTTTCTAATTAATTATCTCATTCATTCTCCACCGCCAATTTTATTTTCTCAGATGACATCTCAACCACTCGTCTAAGGATTTTTCCCTAACCCTGATTAGGGATTGACAGATTTAATCTCGTCCTTTGATTTTAGGTCTCTGTCGAAAGTCGATCTCGTTCATTCATTCAAAATGGCGTTTTCTATAAAATGTCTATTTTTCTCTCATTTTGAGATTAGACAGTTAGATTTTATTATTCTGGCATATTAAGACTTAGAGTTATTTTGCATTTTAGAGTTATTTGGCATAGGCATAGGCATAGGCATAGTTTTTCTCAAATCCTTCAAAACTTGCATAGGACAATGTCATAGTCAAAATGCTCACACTCAATCTGAGGGCATCAATCATATGTTGCAAGCTAGGAGGTGTTATGGAGGTGGAACCATGGAAGCTTTCAAAAAATCTCTCGGACAATGTCATAGTCGAAATGCTCACACACTCAATCTGAGGGCATCAATCATACACTGCAAGCTAGGAGGTGTTATGGAGGTGAACCATGGAAGCTTCAATGAATATCTGGTATAATTGTTCTTATTATTTGCTTTCTTTGTGCTTCATAACTTCTTTGGGTTTATATTATTGATCTAATCATTGCTAACCTTAATCCTAAAATTTACCCATTGATACATTACTGAATAATTCAATTGATGAATTATTCAAATTGGAGTTTTCTTTGGATACATTAAAAAAAGAAACTAGGGAAATTACTGATGCAAGGTATATTGTTCAAAATAATAAGGTGCAAAATCTATTAGACTTTCAGTGGCTATCTAAAGAAGAATATAATTCATGGCTTGAAAATTACATTGAGTATTGAGTAATTGGCCACTTTTTTTCTTTTAAAGACATATTTGTTTGAATCAATATCCAAGTGAAGCCTACTATTATAATCAAATATTGAAAAGGGTATACCTACCTAGGTTTTGTAGAGCCTAAAAGTGTAGAAGGATAAGTTTATCCTTGTTCATTGGCCAAACCCCTAACTCCCTGAAACCCTTGTGTAGTAGAAGTAGCTATCCTATAGAGGATTCTAGTGGATTAGTTGGAAAAATAACCAACAGATACATGTGATATTCATCACTATCAATACTCTTGTCTCATTTTGTAAACAATATTTTTGAATGAATACAATCAAGGATTCTAAGGTTTTTTGTTACACATTTGATTCTGTAGTATTATTATTATGTTAATGTTAATATTAATTTTATATTATATTATTAATATTAGTATTGTATTATTATTAATATTATGAATATATATAATATTATTATTTTATTATTTATATTATTTTATTATTATTATGCTATTGTATTTTTATTATTTTTATAGTAATATTAATATTAGTATTATATCATTGTTATTAAATTATATTATTATATCCTTGTCTTACCATTTAATTTTTTATTTTTCCACTTAAAAACATAACTTAAGTAATTGAAAAACAACAAAAGTGATAGTATCATGGATTGTGGAAATCTAATAACATTAATTCTAATTAGTCTCAATGAAAGATATTATACTATTAGTCTATTACTTGTAACTTGAATAAACACTTAACACACAAAATGATTCTTTACTGTAAATGAATAATGAATAATAACACAACCATTTATTTTATTACACATGAATTAAAATCTTACGTCCTTGTTTAAAAATGAGTAGATCATGCAAGCTCTTGTATAAATGACACATGCCAGTTTTACATCAGACACAATTGATACCAAGCTAGTAGTGGTGTTTATGGGATGCAAATCATATTCTCACAAATACCATGGGGTTTTCTGACCATGCTTGGGAAATGGGAGCTATGAATATAGAAAATATGCCTATCATGGGCACCAACTAGAATTATGCAAAAAATAAAGGGTAGTAAATTTTCTACTATCATCTTCAAGCAACTCCAAGCCACCAAGATAGCTCAAAATGACTTTGAAAGTCCATAGTTACTCTTTGAGGCTCTGTCAAAATGGAGTATGAGAAATCAATAAGTTTCCATGTAAACAAGATTAAAATACTTCTATGGTCACACTCCCTATGAAAACACTTATCTCCACCAGATATTCTCACGTTGGTTCAAAACTTGGCTTAAGAGCCAAGTGAACCATATCAAATTCTTTCCAATTCCACCCTTTTTGAACTTGAAGGAAACTTGTCTCTCCTTTACTTTGAAACTACATAACTAGAGGTAGGAGAACTTAGAGTATCCCCAATAATACCACAACATCATCCTATTCCTTATTAACCTCATAAAATGAAAACACTTATTAAAGTTCAGAACCTTGCACTCAAAACTATTTTATAGACTTAAGAATGATTTCAGTTGAACTCACCATCCCTATTTAACCTAGTACTCGATCATTAATTACAAATAATAGAGAATGCACTTAAATATTAGAAAAGATGGAATTCAATGAAATTTACTTGTGTGAGGTATAATTTTTTTTTGAGGCATCACCAACACATGGGAGAGCCACTATAAATGTTATTTGGATTGAAATTTGACTTCATGCAAATTACTTGAGAGTACCTCAAGCATTGAAAATATATGAAATCTATTTCAAACCTTATTTCAATTGACAACTAGATTCAAGTAGAGTACCTCATGCAATTTTCAATATCAAGTTATCAACTCAATAAATTCCGTTTGCTTCGAATTAGAGGAGGATCTTACTTTTTAATTTTTTAAAGATCTCCCACTAACACATTAAATTAAGAGCAAGAACATAACATACAACAAGACTCTCATAAGATAAGTTTTTTTTTATTGTTATTATTTTGGTGAAGTATATATACCATTGAAGACACCAACACTCTAACTCAGGCCTTCAATATTTAATTCACCACAAGACACACATAATGTTATTAGGTCATCAATAAAGTACACATGGCATCAAAGCACAACTTGGAACAAAAGAATAATTTCAATGTCTTTTTAGGATATTAATAATAAAAAAGATAGTCAATTTATTTTCAAGATATTAATGATGAAAAATTCTAATGTCTCTATAGACTTCTAAATAAAACATAATTTATTTTCTACCTTAATAGTTTGTGTATACTATTGTTAAAATATTTCAAATTATTTTAATATATTTTCTTGACAATTAAGGCTAATATATATATGTTAAAGAAGTGAACAAATGAATCATATAAAAAATTTAAATGTCTTTTCAATCTTCAAAAATAAATTACTATATTTTAAACCAAGGCTTCACATTCTCTTTTGAATGTTCAAGGTGGCAAAGCCACTGTATATATAAAAAATATAAAAAATAAATATAAATTTTTAATTACAAAAAAATCATTTATAACGTAATGATCTAGCATTAGTATAGGAGATTGGTGGCGAAGGATCATGATGGCCCATGGAGGCCCTTATTTGGGTGTTTGAGTAGGAGGTGAATTGAATTGAACAAAGGAAAAACAAAGATGAAAAGGGCATCAGCCAAATCCTTCCTCCAAAGCTCTAAAATAAAAATAGATTCATTTAGCATATCATATACCATACCATACCTCATAACAACCAAGGCAAGAGCTTGCACTGGATTAGAAGTCAATTCAACTTTGGGAAAGATTCCACCAACAAGGGCTAACCCAAATTAAAAATTATAATGCTCAAGTACCAACTCCAACGAAGAAAGAGAGTAAATGAAAGGCTAGAAATAACATATTTCCAACATCTTCACCAACTATTTATCCATCAAAATTTCCATGCAATTAGATAAGAAAACAAAAGCTACCTCAGAAAATAGAGCCTAGGGGTTGTTTTCAAGTCATTCCCTACCTAGAATTGTTCTGATAGCCTCCTCAATAGACACACAAGAAAAAAAATAATCTCCCAAAATTTCAAGAAACTCCCTACCTATAATTATTCTGATAGCCTCCTATTGATGGTGTTTTTAGCACTACAACAACTCAGACAAAATACAAGTATCCTATCTCTCTTGAAAGGTAAATTTCTATCAACAAGTCTCAAGAAACAACCCCAAGGTCTCTAATGTCAGGTCTTGAAAATGCAACAAACAATTCAATGATGATGTGATTTGCTGGTAATCACAAGAGGCCATAAAACTCAAATGCTAGAAGCTTAAAATTCATCAAATGCAACAATCTGGTGATGCTTTATGAATCCTATTCTAACAATATTTTTTAAAGAAATAGCAAAAGATGAGGGTTTAGAGAGATATCCTAATTTAAAACTTAAGATTACTTATGAAAATAAGAGAGCATTCAAGGTGGACCAATCTTCCAAAACCAATGCTTGCTTATCCAAGATTAAATCTACAGTATCACAAGAACGGTGTAATCTCCAAAGGCATTAAATATTTTTAGATTGTAAATATCCAAACATTCACCCAAAAACATGAAATTCATAAACATTCAAAATTGAACTTGAGTGCAACAAAGAGTAGGACTAGTCTAACTTTACACAACAATCTACAATGAAAAAATTGCTAAAAGTATGGACTGAAGATTCCTCAACACCTTAAACACTTTATCATAAACACAAATGAGCTGCAACTAACTCTACGATTAATCATAAAATCACTTAATCAACACAACTTATAACAAATTTGGAACACAAGAACCATGCATAGATGAAATAACACAAGGAAGAACACCAAACGACAATGTCTTCAATTGTATTCAGTTCACCAAAAATTACAACAATTCAAGTTTCTCATGTCTAGGAACATCAACAACAACCTTACACATGAGGAAGAGGCCTCAATATATAAAGAAGCACTCAACATGTTGGCCTAGGAGAGAAATTAAATTAGGTTTTACATGAGGTTAGCCACATAGGTTGGCCTTGGCAGTTTTAGAAATCCTAATTTAATTTTACAATAAAATATTACAAGGTTGGCCTTGAAAGGAATTTTATAATTATTAAAAAGATCTTAGCACAAAAATCTAGGCACAATCGACTTGTAGCCTTAACAATCTTGATGTGGTATGCACATTGTTCTATGAAATCAAGCTAGGTCATCCTCCTTGTCTTTTTCTTCTCTTCCAGAAAGTTCTGTAACCTTTGAAAGCATCTCATCTAGGTTAGCCTAATTTGGAGTTGGTATTAATTTTATTCTCAATTTGAGGGATTTAATTTCATCTTCATACTTATCCAAAATCTTCTCCCAGCCACCTTGAAGCCCTTGATATTTATCCAAGTTAGAAATATAGACAATTGCATCTTCAAGTTGATTTGTTATGATAGGTCCATTCTCGGTTGGAGAATATACCTCGTACCACCACTTATGTAATTGATCCACCTTTAAATTTTTCTTTCCAAATTTCTTTCTCCTTGTGACAATCTCTAGAAATGTGATGCAACTATCTAATATTTCTTTGAATTTGGCCTTAATCTTTAACGATTTCTTTAGTGATTTCATCATAAGTTCCCTCTGGAAACTAAGTGCCTCTATCCATTCAGTTGGCTTGTGCATATTCTCAGCCATGAGGACATTCTCCTTAATCAACACATCTCTTGGAACTTCCATTACCTTCTTCAGTGTAATGATGGTTGTATCATCTGTGGTTACAAGACATAATAACCTGGCCAAAATAACCTTGGACAGAATAACTCAGTCACATAACCCACAGACAAAATAACCCAGGGTCATAATAACCCAAGCCAAAATAACCCATGGACATAATATCCTTGTAAGAATATAGAGAAAGGAATTTTTTTTTTATAAATTACATGGGTTATTCTGTCCATGGGTTATTTTGACCATGAGTTATTCTATCCATGGGTTATTATGACCTTGGCGTTATTTTTTCCTTGGGTTATTATGATGGGGTTATTGTGTCTAGGGTTATTATGGCCGGGTTATTATGTCCTAATACAATCATTTGTTACTTGGCATTTAGAGGTGAGCTGAGATATCTCTTCAAGAAAGGAAGAAGCCTTTTCATCTGTATGCAACACCTTTTCTATCATGTCATCTCCTCTTTGAAATACACTCCCTATCCATTGGTGAGTAACCTGCAAAGATGTTCTCATATTTTTAATCTTTGAAACAACATCCTTGGATAACAATTCTGATGACACCTTCAAATTTTACAAATTTGAAGTGCCCATGTTGAAAAATTTTCCATTGCACACTCAAAAGTGCACCTGAAAAATATGCCCCAATGACCTACTTGGGAGGGACATAATTTAAATCCAATTGAATTTATTGCCAAATCCCTTGGTGAGTGTATTCATTTGACATATGTGAACATGTATGTTTGATTTCAACTTCATGTGATGAGTTTTGACAGGGTTTTGAAATGTAAAGCTGGAGGGTGGTTCAGGGGCACCTACAACCTTGTTTCAAAATGTGATAGGACAATATGTAATAAGGTGAATTTTTGATGTCTTGAGTCTATTTGTTTTAATAAGATCTAAAAAGACCATCACAAATGTTTCAAATGACTAGTAGAGTCAAATAGTAAAAAGGTGCAAACAAGAATCAAAATATTGTTACCAAAGATATGTAATAAGTGTAATATGGCCTCTAATGGTCATTAGTAGTTTAAAATTCGGTTGAGGAAGTAGTTGGCCATTGGAAATGGTGGATTTATGTTTAAAAAGCTTCCATGAGGTCGAAAAAAGGTTGTTTGAGGACTGTATTGAAGTTTCCAAGCATTAAATAAAACATTTTTCTGTTAATACTCTATTTTTATGAGAATTTCCAGATCTGTCCCAGCCGTACAACCTTTGTTATGACCTGAGACTTGTGCCATAATTTTTTAGAAATTTTTAATATTCATCTCTGATTGTTTTGAGGGTCCCTTGTTAAATCTAGAGGAAGTTTTAAACAAAAATCTTATGACTGCTTGTATAGACCAGCAAGGTCTGAGTTCCACTTTTATTTAGAGACAGAGCCTTTCTCCTACTGTGGTGACCTATGTTTCAAAGGAAAGGCCTGTAACATATTGTTTTTAAGTTTTCATGTTTCATTTAGTAGTAGGAAGGCATTTATGGGGGTTGGGTGATGTTACCCTAGGTTGAAGAAGTGAGATCTTGACATGAAAAGGAGGAACCAAAATAGTGTTTTTGAAAACTAATGAGGCTAAAGCCCTAATGAATGTTTATTATGCTTGTACAGACCCTGTTAAATTTTTTTGATGCTTTGGTGAGGCTTGGAAGGCCTTGGAGTTGTGGAATGTAGAAAACCCTAGGTATTTGTGAGAAAATTGGGGGTTTTTGTATTGGAGATCTAATTGAGCATGTAAGGTCCTAAAACTTGGAAAATATTTTGTTTTGAGACTTAAGGATTTTTTTTGGTTTTGGATGTCTGGTGTGAAGTTATAAAGGTAGTCTCTTTGGAAAGTTGGCCTAATTTGAGGCTTAAAACAATGAAAAAGAAAATTTTGAAGCATTCGGTCCAAAGGAAGTGTGTCTAGTTTCTTAGTATGTTGTGTAACCCTGAAATGGGTTCTTGAATCTACAATAAATTTTCTTGGTGTTTTGGAAGGAATTTGTGAAAAGGCTGAAAAATAAGGTTCCCACTACTACAAGGAAAGCTAGTGTCAAATGGTGAGTTTTGGAGATTTCATTGACTCTATCTTGGAGATTGTTTTCAACTGTTTCAATTGTCACTATATGCATGTTGAGGACCTTTGTAAGGGTCTTAGTGAGGTTTTGTTGTTTGCAAGATTGAGGAGTTGAAACCCTTGAGGGTGAGTAGTATGAATGCAATGCAAAGAAGAGTACCTTGATTTAGAATTGAAGTTTCCTTTATTGTGATTGATCTCCACCTTGGCTCTGCATCATAGGGTTCTAGGACTATTTTGTTGTTTGCATACTCTTAGTCCTGCGAAATTGCCTCCTGCTCAGAATGATATTTCATAATTGGATTATCCTCATAGAAAATGGATTGGTGCCTTGCATTCCCATCAAATTCATATGCTCCTTGGTCTAGTTTCAGAGTCTCAGGATTATATTTGATATTTTTACCAAGTCAAAAGAAAATGCAATTTGTTCTATTTTTACATCTGCATTTCCAGAATGTTTTAAGGAGGTCAAATTTGACCCTTAATATCTCGTGAAGAATGTGAATTGAAGGAAAGCCCTCTTTCACGCATATTCAATGGACCTAAATGATCTAGTGTTTCTAGTGGTAGTTTCCCAAGAGGTGATTTGATATTTTTCGAGATGGTGACTTGGTGAGCCCTAATTGGTTTTGGACAGGTGCAATTGCAAAAAAGATTTAGTGAGCCACTTTTGCATTGAGTATCTTGCACCTTAGGATTAATTTTTCCAAGCTGTTTGTTGCAATGAATTTTTGGTTCATATGGTAGTGTGCCTATTCAGTTTCGCGCCTCCTGGATGAGTTTTGATGGGTTAATTAATGTGTTACTGACTGTGACCGTTCTAAAATTGGTGTTCCAGAAAGTTTCAAAATTTCAAATTCTAAGGACAACCCAACCCATTTCTCATTTTTATCTAAAACATCTCCAACTCCATTTTCATCAAAAAATGGAGGTCATTTGATACATTATTTAAATGTATTTCGGTGTGGCGAACATGTGTTAGGGGCCAATTTACAAAGGAGGTACCTGATTTTTGATGGATGGGAAAAGTTTGATTTAGAACCCATGGTCTAAATAATTGATTATGACTGTATGCAAAAAACATCGGCTCAAGGGGTCACCATTTGTGCATAGTGAAATTTCTTCATTTGGCCTACATATATAATATTAAAATTTGCAATTTTTCTAATGTTTGAAATGCTAATGTTTAAAATATTTTAAATATTGTGGAATGGTGAAAAATGAATTTAGGGCATAGGTAAAATGTATTTCCAAATGTTTTTGGGGAGAGCAAGTTTAATTATTGCTTTTGATTGGTCCAAATATGGCATTCACAACATTCAACGGAAACTCCATCCAGAATCGCTAAAATAAGAGTGGAAATGAGAAAAATTTCGGTGATGCAATGTTTCCAGCCATAAATTATTGATTTGACATGTTTCCTTGGCTTTGATAAACCTTCTCGAAGCTTCAAAGTTTTATGACAAGTCTCCATCGCTTGTTGTAGAAAAGCTTCTCCATTTCAAATGAACTTCAACGATGAGCGATGGACTTGCTCTCAATTGCCAAAGTGCTTCCTCTTTTCAATTGGTCTTCATCGATGAGCGATCCCATTGCTATAATGAATTTATTTTTCAAATTATTTCAATGAATGTGAACAATAGTTGGGGAAAATATAATAACAATATTTTCAAAAGTTTATTGATAAGGGAATTTAATTCTCAATTTTTATTGGTTGTTGAGTCCATGGGAAAGCTTTGAATCTTCACAGAAAATTTGTCATGAAAGTTGCATTGTGCATCGCCAAAATGAATTGGAAATGGAGGAAATAAACAATGATGGTTGTAGGCAGGGTATTTTTATGGAAAATATTTTCTAATCAGTGTTGGACAAGCATTTAGCTGTTGAATTTCACAAGGAAAGAAAGGGAAAGAATGTGATTTATTGCTCCCATTTCTCTTATGACCGGACACAAATTTTAGGTGCCATGAACAATGGAAGAAGCTGAAATTAAAGAGTAATCAAGTTTTTTTTCTTCAGGCACATTTTTAAACACATGTATAGGCTGGGAAATGTTCTTTCATGTTCCAGAAAGTTGCCATAACCATTTCTATTGCCTGGGAGACAATTTTGGAAAAGTTTTAAACATTTTTAGGCTACTTGTGAGGTGAAAAGTGTCTGACAACCATTTCTCACAACCTAGAATTAAATTACATATGGGAAAAAATTAACTTACAGGGTAAATGGGTAGATGGGTAAGTGGATTTTCACCCAGAAGTAAATATTTTTCACTGTTAAGTGAAAATGGAGTTGGAAAATGGATTTTACATGCAGGGTAATTTTATGCACGAGATTTTCAAGTGAAGGAAAGCTGAAGAGAGGAAAAATGAAGATTGAAAAGACATTTTTTAAATGCTTATTGGTTGAAAATCAAGGGATATCTGATGTGCAATGTGTCTACCTTGGATTTATTTTAGGGCTTCTTTATTGTTTTCTCATTTCTCTTAAAATGAGAAATTGGTTTCATTATAGGGGGGTGGCTTACAATTTGGTCTCATGGGAATACCATTTGGTAATAGGGTCTCAAATGTATAGTGTTGGTTTTAGGTTTCTTAAGTTTTTTGAGTCATGTAATTGGAAATTTAATCATGATATGGTCATATTTGTATGTTAATGCACAATATTCTAGACTTGTTTTCTCCACAGTGCATATTGTATGGATTTTAAATATGAGTAATCAAAGATTGCAAATGTTTTTCCTCTTGTCTTTCTTTGAGTGTTTATTTTGTGTTATTACTGTCATTTAGAGAATGAATTAAACTGTATTAACATAGATAGAGGTTTATGCAACTATGTGCTAGGATTATTAAGTATAACTAGTTAATTTTCTGGTATCAGTAATGTAAGGAATTATCTAGTAGGCATAATTACTGAATGAATGTTGTGATGAGTTTGAAATTACTTGATTTAGGTGACTCCACCCTGGGATTAGGCATTGGTCTTTAATGTTACAGTTTCCTAAGATTGTGAGTAGCTACAATTCTAAATCAATTTACTTATCTATCTTTGTATGCTTGTGTGTAGAATTTAATGGATTCCATCTCTCATGTTTAAATCAAGCATTACCATGAAGGTTAGCCAAACCTTTAGGGTAGCATGTCCATTTAACATTTAAAGGAGAATTATTTGTTTAATAGTGTTCTGAATACTTTGGCACACAAGTCTTTGCAAGCACACTGTTGGGATCACCTCCCTGCCTTATAGAGCCCTAGGGGAGAAAGTATTTTAATGCAATCTCTCATTCATTGGCCAAATCTCATTGAATTGACCATTAGGCCCGTATCCCTTAGGATTCAACTGATTAGATTTGGGAACCAATAGATAGGAAACTCTATTGGGGAGAACTTTGAATCTCCAGTTGCAAAGTTATATTTCATAGATTCATATTATTTGCTAATCTAAACATTTGGTTCAAATATTGAAGGAATTCATACATGGAGAAAGAAATTGTTGCAGTAAACCTGAAAGTTTCATGATCTATAGTGCTCTGCTGGTGAAAGGAACTCAAAAGGAGATTTATCTTTGAAAGAGCTTCATACTACTTGAAGTTTAGTACTTTGTGAAGAGGGGTGGTGACGCTATCAAAAGAACCTGATGAAGATGTGAATAAAGTTTTAGATCTACAAATATTTCT
>VDFB02211697.1:0-15657 GCA_007258455.2 Sequoia sempervirens
TCAACCTACCAAGTCAATCTTGGTGCAATGTTTCCAACTCTTCCTTAGCCCTTAATCCACCCTAAAGGCTATTCTACTCCAAACCTTGAACTTAGCTTTGCAGGGGTGTGGAGGTACTTCTCACATCATCAATCCATCCCATTAAAGGTATTAGGGGTCCACCTAGCTCCATCTACAGGTCGCTTTCACCAAACCCTCTATTAGACCTAAAAAAGGCTACTAGCCCTTGGAGCCCCAATTAGGCCTCTTTCTCTGAGAAAATAGGTTTGTTCTCAAATCTTTCTAAAGAACATCCCAATATTTTCTTGGGATTCCTGGTTCATTTTCCCACCTCTCAAATATTTTTGAGGTCTTAGGTCTTCACTATCTGTACATCACCCTAATTTGAAAATGGGTAAAATTAGGTCTTTTTAGCCCTTTCTTGGATTCTTTCAAACTGTTAAATTCTTCTCACATCAATTGAATTGATGAGGCTTCCTTCTTCATGTTGTATCTAGGAAAGACACTTACCTGTCCTCTCCACCCTGTGATTTGTCTGGAAATAGACACCCCTGCAACTCAAGTGCTTTGCACTTTCTGTCTTCCCTAACCGGACTCTTCCTGGCTCGCCTAGGGTAAGACTTCCACCATAGATCCTATCTTTTGTAAAGCCCTAAACTCTACAATATTTACAACCATGGAGTCTAGTCACTGTTCCCAAAGGGTCATACAATTTGTACAGTGGGAAAGTGTAGTAACACTCCATTTTCTCAAAACTGCCTGGTTCAGACCAGCAATAGTGTGGAATCAAAATTATTTACAAACAGTGCTAGAAATTGAATAAAGGAACTAACTATTGGCACACAATACTTGAAAAACTACCACACTACATCCTACACAAGTTACAGTGCCATGATTAAGCCATTAAAACCTAACTTTAATGCAAAAATCAGAAAATAACACACAAAACACTATTTTCCCTTGAATTCACAAAACTTCAAAGCAATACAAATGTTTTTCCAACCTATCTCTCAAGTCGAGGCACACCCTATATAGGTCAACAAAAGTAGTTATGCCTCCCCTTGGTCGGACATGTCAGTTACATTGTGGCAAAGTTGCAAAATGCACCATTTTGCAACATTTGCCAATTTCTAGTAAACTAAGTAAAATGAGTTTCTAAACTCATCCACCCTTCCTCAATTTCTATCCTAGAGATCAAACATATCCCTAAGCTATCTCCTCTACTCAATGGTCAACATGACCTTCATGGTAACACATCAAAAACAAAAATTCATCCTAGATTTCCTAATTGCCTAGTGTAACTGCCTAGTGTTTCCTAGGTGCTCCTGCACCATTCTCCCCCTCTCTGCACAAACACTAAGGAATGTGAGGAGAGATCAGTGACACATCAATGCCCTACTTCTTAAACTGAGCTTCATCCACCCATGTAGCCTCTGAGTCTGGTTTGTCCCTCCATTTGATGAGATGTTCCAAGTATTCCTTATGCCGGGTAGACTTCTTCACCCTTGACTCCAAGATTCTCTCTGCTTGTAGCTTATCTTGAGTAGGTAAGGCTATGTTGCTCACATCCTTGAAGATATCCCTGCTGTTCTGATCCATGTCAGTGATTTTTCCCTTATATCTGATCAGATCATCTACATTGAACACTAGAGAGATGCCTAAATCTGCAGATAATTCCACCTTGTAGGCATTCTTCCCATATTTGGCTAATACCTTACATGGTCCCACTCTTTTCATCTGCAATTTGGTTGATATCCCCTTCTGCAACCTAGATTTGTTGAGGTGGACCATAACATAGTCTCCAACTACAAATTGTAGATCCTTTCTAGATAAGTCCACCTTCTCTTTCAACTTTTGAGTAGCCTCGGTGACTCTCTTCTTCACCTGCTCTTGAATCTCCTTCATGGTCTGAGAGAAATCCTCTGCATGTCCACTCCTATGCTCCATAGCTCCTAGATCCCTGAGCTCACACACACCTCTTGGGTGCATTCCATACACTATTTCAAAAGGACTCTTCCCTGTAGTCCTGTTCACACTGTCATTGTATGCATACTCAACCTGTGATATGACCAAGTCCCATGTCTATCCATACTCTTTGGTTAGGCATCTTAGAAGGTTACCTAACACCCTATTAACCACCTCTATTTTCCCATCGGTTTGAGGATGGTAAGCTGATCCAAAAGACAAGTTGGTACCTAATCTACTCCATAGAGTCTTCCAAAAATGACTCATGAACTTCACATCCCTGTCCGATACAATGCTCAAAGGCAATCGGCGGATCCTTACAATTTCCTTGAAGAAAGGTGAAAATGTATGTATGTAGCATCATGTGTGGTCTTTACCAAAAGAAATCTTGCTAGAAATCTACCAACACATGGAGCACTATCCAAGAGCCCTATCTTGGTCTTCGAGAGTCCTACGACAAAATCCATGCTAACACACTCCCGTAATTACGTTGGGAATGGGTAGAGGTGATAAACCGTGCCGACTTTGGCTGGCTTTGTGCGTCATGGGAAGCGGTGCGTTTGCTGGTTTCCGTGGTGCCGGGCGGAGCTGGACAACATTTCTTGGATGAGATTCTCTCTCATTGATCCTCTTGGAATACACAACCGATTTATCTTGAATAACAATCCACTTTGCAATGTATACTCTGAGTATTGACTATGAAAGTGATTTTCAAAGTTAGAACATGCCTTGTATGCTTCCGAGAAGTCTTCATCTTCCCCATAGAGATCCTTGAAACTCTCTATTCCAATGCTCTTTACTTGTATCTCTTGCACTGTCAGCAATCTTCTACTTAGTGCATCTGCCACCTTGTTCAATCGTCCCTTCTTGTGCTTGATGGTGAAAGTGAAAGCTTGAAGATACTCCATCCACTTCAAATGTATATTGCTCAATTTCTCTTGAGTGTTGATGTAGCTAAGTGCTTGATTGTTAGTAAACAATACAAACTCTTTAGGTAGGAGATAATTCCTCCACTTCCTAAGTGACTGTACTAGAGCATAGAGTTCTAGGTCATAGTTAGAATACTTTTTCTTAGCTTCATTAAGCTTTTCACTAAAGAAAGCTATAGGCCTGCCTTCTTGGCTTAGCACTCCTCCTACTGCAATTCCACTAGCATCACATTCCACAGTAAACAACTTGTCAAAACTAGGTAATAAAAGAATAGGTTGAGTTTCCACTTCTTGTTTTAGTTTCTCAAAACCTTTCTCAGCTTCTTGAGTCCACTTAAACTTAGTCTTTAAGCCACCTTTGATTGTATCTAGGACTGGTGCACATATGCCACTAAAGTTTCTTATAAACTTCCTATAAAACTAAGCCAATCCATGAAAACTTCTTACCTCTATCCCGATGGTTGGTGTAGGCCAGTTTAGGATAGCTTCCACCTTGCTTGGATCCATCTTCAATGACCCTTGGGATACTACAAACCCCAAATACACAAGCTCCTATTTAAAGAACTCACATTTCTCTAGGTTGATGGCTAACCTCTCCCCTTGCAACCTTGTAAGTACCATCTCCACATGCTTTAGATGTTCTTTTGTTGTCTTGCTAAAGATGAGTATATCATCTAGATATACTACCACAAATATCCCTGTGAGATCCTTAAGCACTTCATTCACAAGCATCATGAATGTGCTAGGGGCATTTGAGAGGCCAAATGGCATCACTCTCCACTCATACAACCCATCAGTTGTCTTAAAGGCTATCTTCCACTCATCTCCATCCTTGATTATGATCTGGTGGTATCCACTTTTGAGATCCAACTTGGTGTAGTACTGAGCTCCTCCAAGACAATCCATCAAGTCCTCAATCCTAGGAATAGGAAATCTATACCTGACTGTGATTCTATTTATAGCTCTAGAATCATTGTATAACCTCCACTTACCACCTTTCTTGGATGCTAAGACCACTGGTACTGCACATGGGCTGATGCTCTTCCTAATTAATCCTTGATCCAACAACTCCTACACTTGTCAAGCTACCTCTAGGTTCTGATCTGGTGTAAGCTTGTAAGCTACTTTGTTTGGCAATGAAGCTCCTGGTATGAAGTCAATCTGATGGCTAATGGCTCTCTTTGGAGGTAAGGTTGCTGGTGCACCATCACTCACTATGTCCTTATACTTCTCAAGCAACTTATAGACTGCTCCAGTTATGATTATTTTCTTTGCTTTGTCTTCTTCCTTGGGTTACACCATAACCACATATCCTTCACCTCCTTGATGTAGAGTGTTAAGGAACTCCTTGCCACTACTTAATAAGACACTAGGGGTCTTTGACTGTCCTTCTTCCTCATCTGACAGTGACTGTAGTTTGAATGTTTTCCCATCCTTCTTGAATGAGATAGTATTTGCCTTTCCATCATAGATGGCACCTCTGTCATACTGCCATGGTCTTCCCAATAGAAGATGGCATGCATCCATGGGTAACACATCACAAATCAACTTATCCTTGTACCCTCCAATGGAGAACTCCACCGTTGTTTGCTCATTGACAAGAACACTCTGTCCTTTGTTCAACCATGTCACCTTGTAGGGATTAGTGTGGGGTGTTTTCTCTAATTTCAACTTCCTTACTACCTCCTCAGAGATGATGTTATCAGTTGAACCTGAATCCACAATAACCTTGCATACTTTCCCAAGTATTTTGCATCTCACTCTAAATAAGGCTCTTCTTTTCTTTGGCTCTTCCTTGACCGGTTGTCTGATCAAAACTCTTCTAAACATCATATTCTCCCCCATTTTTGATTCTATGTGACTAACCTCTGGTGACTTGACACTCATGGTGTCCTCTTGTGCATATGCCACTCTCTTCTTAGTCTTTGATGAAGATGCTTTCTCCGAGCACCACAAAAATTTGGATGACCTACTTGGACCACAGGTTGTAACACTTCATGCTAGCAAGTATGAGTTACTTCTATCTGCTCCTCTTCCCTCTATTTGAACACCAGCCTCCTCGGTGTTCCACTGCTCCATGCTGCGTGAGTTTAGATCCCTATGTATCCACCTCTATCTCCTCTTTGATCTCTACATTTTCCTCTGCTCTTAGAAGTCTGGTCTTGTTTCCTCTTACTCCTCTCTTCAATGTTTATATCCAATTGATAGAATTGGTGCACTTTTTTGGGACTTAGAAGGGTCATCTCCTCTTGAATGTTTCCACTTCAAACCCATTGTATCAATACCATCCCTGGTAACGACCAGACCCTCATGCGAAGAGTTTTTGGAAACTCCACCGGTCTTAAGGAAGTCACATCTTGGTCTTTTTGCCTCAAACTCTATCTTTTCTTGTGCAACTAAATTTCATAATCATCTGGCATGTATGCTTCTCTCACTTTTCCAACCATACCTTTCCAAGTAGAGATAGGCTTCTTGCCTTCCTTTTCCCTCTCTATCTGAATGAACTTCCACCATGTCAAGGCAGAACCTCTCAATCTTGATTTGGCCACCTTTATACGTGCTTGGTGATAATCACATTCGAAATGACTTTCCATTCCCTCTATCCAATCCGCTTGACCAAAATCAACTTCCCGTTTTCCCAGGCGATTGGTATTCCTTCAAGTGATTTTCCACTCAAAGCCTTCAATGCCTTCAAGAAAGGCTCTTCTTGCAAAATAGGGTTAGGTTCAGGGATCTTGTCTTCCTCTGTAACCTCTTCTTTCTTTGGTACCCTTCCTTCCAACTGCACATTGCTCATTACGTGCTCAAGTTGGGCTAGTCTTTCCCTCAATAGCCTATTGTCTTCCTCTTGTTCTTTGAACTTCTTGGCCAATTCTACATTTGTCACCATGTTAGTAGAACCACTAGACTCAACCTCTAACATATATTATTCTATCCCAAATATTTTGTTGCTCTGATACCAATCTGTTAGGAAGGTTAGAGGAATCAATCACTGATTCTTGCTCTAGGTTTTGCTTGAAAGACCTCCTTGGTGTCTTGCTTCACCACCTTAACCTATAGGACATTATTCTTGGTTAGGTTCCCCTGGTTCTCTTTTCCAACCCCACTACCATCACAAATCAACCTACCAAGTCAATCTTGGTGCAATGTTCCCAACTCTTCCTTAGCCCTTAATCCACCCTAAAGGCTATTCTACTCCAAACCTTGAAATTAGCTTTGCAAGGGTGTGGAGGTGCTTCTCACATCATCAATCCATTCCATTAAAGGTATTAGGGGTCCACCTAGCTCCATCTACAAGTCGCTTTCACCAAACCCTCTCTTAGACCTAAAAAAAGGCTACTAGCCCTAGAAGCCCCAATTAGGCCTCTTTCTTTGAGAAAATAGGTTTGTTCTCAAATATTTCTAAAGAACATCCCAATCTTTTCTTGGGATTCCTGGTTCATTTTCCCACCTCTCAAATATTTTTGAGGTGTTAGGTCTTCACTGTCCGTACAACACCCTAATTTGAAAATGGGTAAAATTAGGTCTTTTTAGCCCTTTCTTGGCTTCTTTCAAACTGTTAAATTCTTTTCACGTCAATTGAATTGATGGAGCTTCCTTCTTCATACTGTATCTAGGAAAGACACTTACCTGCCCTCTCCACCCTGTGATTTTTCTGGAAATAGACACCCTTGCAACTCAAGTGCTCTGCACTTTCTATCTTCCCTAGCCAGACTCTTCTTGGCTCACCTAGGGAAAGACTTCCACCATAGCTCCTATCTTTTCTAAAGCCCTAAACTATACAATATTTACAACCATGGAGTCTAGTCACTATTCCCAAAGGGTCGTACAATTTGTATGGTAGGAAAGTGTACTAACACTCCATTTTCTCAAAACTGCCTGCTTCAGACTAGCAACAATGTGGAATCAAAATTATTTACAAACAGTGCTTGAAATTGAATAAAGGAACTAACTATTGGCACACAATACTTGAAAAACTACCACACTACATCCTAAGTACAATACAATAACAATTTCAATCCATTAAAGCTCTACTTTGAGACAAAACCATAAATTCACACTAAAACACCACTGTCTTTTCTTGAATTCAAAAACTCCAATCAAAGTAAAATTCTTCCAACCACACTCTTAGGTCGAGGCACACCCTATATAGGTCAAAAAAAGTAGTTATGCCTCCCCTTGGTCGGATATGTCAGTTACATTGTGGCAAAGTTGCAAAATGCACCATTTTGCAACTTTTGCCAATTTCTAGTAAACTAAGTAAAATGAGTTTCTAAACTCATCCACCCTTCCTTAATTTCTATCCTAGAGATCAAACATATCCCTAAGCTATCTCCTCTACTCAATGGTCAACATGAACTTCATGGTAACACATCAGAAACAAAAATTCATCCTAGATTTCCTAATTTCCTAGTGTAACTACCTAGTGTTTCCTAGGTGCTCTACGCACCGACTTGATATGGGTTATCTTGGTGGATTTTCTAGGCTTTCGGTCCCCTTACAAACTCATGTAAAATCAATGTACCTTTCATGAGGACAAGGTAGTTGATCTTGTCATTCTAGGCCTTCCCATCTCATCTCAAGCCTAAACAATCACTTGAGCCATAAATGAGGGATACATTATCTTGATTAATGTGAATTCTACCCATCCCCCTAATTCATTATTAAGGATATCACTAGATTAAAAAACCCTCCATGGGTTATTCTGGACACCAATTTAGGTTTTGACCCCCATGAAGAGCCACTCCCCCTACTTGTAGCTAGTAAACCCTACACAACAAGCAAGATATTATCTATCTTAGACACATCAAAATCACATGATTCCATACACAAAACTTTCTTCAATTTGAACTTGATAGTGGCTTCTATTCTATTTACATACCATAGTTGTACCCACAAAAAAACCCTTAGGTATTGTGTTTCACACAATACACAAGACCAACAACATAGTTAACAATTATAAGGACCATACACACAAATATACTCCCTCCTAGGCCCTTGGAAACTAGCACACTAAACACACTTCACAATGGCATATAAACTTCAACAAACATTACACAAATGACACCCACTTTTAACAATTTCAAATTCACTCAATTCTCAATAATTAAAATGCATTGTTCAATACAAAAAATAAATCATCACCTTATAGCCGTGAAGGCATTCCTTTAATTAAAGCATTATCTTGACTTCCTTATCACTTGTTTTAACTTAACCCCTTGATTCAATTAAAGGATTATTTACCACAAATAACTCTTATTCAAACCTAACTATAACATCACTTAACATATAATCTACCACATGTAGGAATTACCCTAAAATTATAATGACCTTCACAATCTCATGCAATAAAACATAGCAATTTATCAATTTACAAATATAATTATATATACATTGTTACTAACTAATCTATAATTCACTCAATTATCTATGTAAGAATCAAATCAATTCCCTTTAATTAATTACCCAATTTAGCCATAAGGAACCAACTTAAATCCTTTTTTATTAAATAACCTCTTTATTTCTTCTAAACATTTTCTTTTACTAATAATATACTATAATATATATATATCAAAGTCTCTAATTGTCCACATAAAACTATAGAAACAACTTAGTTATGAAATGAAATTTAATGATTTAATAATAATTTGTTTAATGATACAAATAGAATAAAATGAATAAGAGGTCATATCACTTATTAAAACTATTCATTTAGAAATTTATAATTAAATTTTTGACAAGGAAATAATATTGTTATTGTAAATCTAATCATAGGTAACTAGCAAAATAAGTCCTAATGTCTCGAAGAGAATAATTAACTCTTATACTTGATTACAGAACAAACACAAGGTTAGCATTAATACACCAAATGAATAAACGAATACTAATACAAATCAATAAATATTTTATGTGTACTTCATTATCATATGGAAGTATTTCATATTAAATATTGCATTTCTAAATATAATTAATTTTCCTTAAAGTTGGGAATAAGTAAAGGTAGAACTTACTAAATTTATTAAATATACTAAGTGAAAACTAGTTACTTAATGTGAATGAAGCTAACTGGAAACTACCCAAATTATTTAAATTAATATAAAGATAGGAAAATGTATTTACTAATTAGTTAACTAGGAATAAACCAAATTATTTAATATTACTCTGAATAATTAAATAACATATCTATTTTGGTGTAGGGCACCATGTTCATCAATTTTGAAAATGAGTTAGTAGGGTCTTTGATAGGTAGATTTAGGTGTGGTTGGGTTTTTTCAATTGAATAAGGCCACAATAGGCCATATTTTGATGTTTTTAGTCTATTTGGGTGACTTGAGGTCTTTTTGTCAAAAGTTGGAAAAACTTGTAAAAAGTGCATTATTGAAAAATGCAAAAAATGCTCAAAGAGGCAATACCAACGGTCAGTTGGAATTTAAAAGATGGCTGGTCAGTTTAGATTGTTAGTTCTTGGTTTTTTGATGTTATAAGGCCTCATTCAAGTAGAGGTAAAGGGTTGGTGATTGTATAGAATTGAAAGCAACAAATAGAGCCCTATTCTTCATTGAATTTTCTGTAATTTCACTAGTAAATTGTTGCTTCTTGAGACAGTACAGTTTTGTACATATTGCTATTGCTCAAAAATGAATTGAATGTGTTGAAATCTTGAGGTATCTTCACTTTGAGTCTAGTTTTGTAAGATTTCATTGATTTTATGAAGTTTTATTGGTGCTTTTTTTGGGAACAGGTTGTTAACCCTATTTTGAGGGTTTGTAACCTTTAAAAATGAAATAAGACCCATTCCACTGATTGTACCTCATTTAACTGAGTGGAATGGGCCCAATATAATAGGATTAGGTGTTGGAATGAGTTTTGTGAGAAAGGAAGGCCTTGTGAGGGTTTGGGAATGATGCTCTAGATGTAAAAATTGTGCATTTTGTGTGAAAAGTGGTGGTTATGAGTAGGTAATGATGGAAAACCATTCGGGAAGCAAATTATAAAGGTGTATTGAGCATGTGCAGACCTTTTGAAGAGTGTTTGAAGTTTTACTAAGGTTTGGGGAAGTGGAGAAGTAGGATTTTCAATAAATCCTCTTCCAAATTGGCTTAAAGTGAGGGTTTCATAGTTTGCTATCTTAGAGATCTTTTCTCTAGTAAAAAGTTGGCGATTTAGAGGTTTTATAGGCTGATGAATGACTATCCATAGAGATATAGGGTTAGCGGGATGTTTAATGGGGTGTTTCTTTGTTAAATTGGCCTAGTTGGGTAGCGTAGTAGTATTAAATTGTGAGTTTTGGTCCAAAGTGACCTATATTGATTTTGTGTGATATGTTTTGGCCTGTGACAAGGGTGTCTAAAAAGATTGGATGGTTTGTGGGTTAGAAAGAGATAGTGAAAATAGTTCAAATAACCGTCGCACACTACAAGAGAAGTTGTGAAATTGTGTTGGAAAACACTCTAATTAGCGTTTAGCTATTTGAAGAGTTGTTGAGATTAGTTGATTTTGTGATTGATACTTGTTTACCTCCCTACTATGCATCATATTCACTTAATTAAATACACCATTCTCTTACCTACAACAATTTAGATATTCCTTTTGAAAATGACTCACATTCAAATTCTTTTATTTAGTAAAATCAACTCAATTAATTTTATACAAAATTACATATTCATTAACTCTTATTAGAGTTATTTATTTAATTAACATGTTAATTCTTCATAAAATTTGCTCTATAATATAATATATTTACATATATAAATATATACATACATATATATATATATAATATTATTAATAAATGGAATCATTTTATGGTTACTTCTCATCGATATACAAAAATACTACCGATGAAAAGAACCTATATCATATTTAATTCCAAACGATAAGCAACATATCATAGCTAAAAATGAAGACATAGTATTACCAATTACCCAACAATAGGTATCTTATTATTGAGGAAAGCAAAAACATAGAAGAGTAGCATCAAATGCAATTTATAATAAAATATGCCAAAATAATACTATATTAAATATAATCAATATGTAAAACATAATATATCAATGCAATACTAAACTCACATTATCAACACATATTGAAGACTTACTAAATTACAATCAAGGATTTTGTTTAATCGCTAACAATGATTGAAACCAAGTATGGTGCAATGAACTGTTTGACAAGAGGCCCCAAAGAAGATCTTGACTCAAGAAATGAAATGATTGAAATGGGGCATGATATGCATTAGATGAAAAGGCTTAGAAATTTTAGACGAAGCTAAAGGAAAGGCGTAGTTGGACGTCGAAGCATAAAATGCAATTACTGCAAGTGATGCACATAAAGCATTTGTTAAAAGGCTCCATTAATTTTCAAGTGATTGCAATCAGCTAGGAGGTGTGAACTGAGGGAAAGGATGCCTCAAAGAGATGTCTATCTCATGGAGTATAAGGAAATGATTACAAAATATGCACAAAATGAGTTTCAAAAGGAAGTATTGAATTAATGAAGCACGTTGGGACACATTCTGACATTGTAAGCTTTGCTTGTGTTATAGGTTCACACAGTCACATAGGTTTAGCGGATGAGGGCTGCACATACCTCACACCTTAGTAATCCTTATTGCATTACATATATAATTGATCATTTGGTATGTGTAGGATCATAATGGGCCAAAAAGTGGAAATATGATGGGTATGTGTAGGATATGTGGCTGATGACTTTTTTTACCCAAAATTGATGAAACAAAAAGGGTTATTAAAGGATATTCTCAAATTTCCACCAATATAAATTATGCTTTACGTTTAATTTAATAAATAATTATTATTCATTTTCATTTGAAATTCACAACCAAAGTCATGATTGATAGGTTGATTGAAAAACATCTATAGCTTCAAATGATATCACATTTTTGAATCGAAAAATGCATCACATTCTATGCTTCACATACTATAGAATTAAAAAAAATTAATTTCATGGAATTTTGACTAAGTTAAGGTGGTCAAACAAATGAGTTTTATATTTTAAAGTTGTAATTAAAAAATTCATAATTAATACCTCTGATTTGGAAAAAAAATTGCAAAAAAAGTATGCATCACATCGACATGAGTCCTCTACTTATATAAAAAATATTATAAAAAATATTATCATTCTTTATTGTGGTTAGGTGGTCAATGCATTACCTACTTTTCCTCGAAATTTAAGTACTACTGCATTGAAACTTCAAATTTTCACCAACTAGATTTAAAAAAAATAAAAATAAACCTAGTAGTTTAGAAATTACATTCAATTTGCTACAAATTATATTCTTACATATTTTTGAAATAATATAGATATCTTATTCAAATTTCTACATCAAGTGCTGCTGCCTAACTCTAATTTTTTTGAATTTTTCACCACTTAAAAGCCTATTTTTTCCATAATGATCCTACACATACCCCTTTAGGTGTGTGTGATTGACCTTCATGCCCATGTTGGCTATCTTGGGGATGCCCTAAACCTTATCACTAAGATTTTGGTTGAACTTGTGGTGCCTATGGATCATAGATGAATATAGGCTGAGTATTTCCAACAACATTGTTCTCTTCTTGTTGGATCCTAAAATCATGTGACTTAGGTTCATCTCTAAAACATCTGAGTAGAAGCGAGCAAGTGTGGGTTGAATTTGAGTAAAGGCTGCGAGTAATGCAAAGTTGAGCCATGGGAAAGAGGATGCATTATTTATTAATGGAGGATCAATGATGGGTTACCACAACACTAAAATTACTGAAGTGAAAACATAATGTTACAGCTAAGCGGAATAGAGAAGATCATTAAGGAAAGAAAAACATGCAAATAACACCCAAGATAGAGAAATACAATAGGTATTGATTGATACATCTACTTAATATAACCAAAATAAACTATCCATGCAATGCATAAAAAATAAATCTTAGAAAACTCACAGATGTGGCGCCAATGCTTCCACTATTCAAGGTAATCACCTCCAAAATTAGAAGACTCAAAATATAATATCATTCAAATAGCTTTTTTCTATCGTGCCTTGCATAATCAACAATATCCCCTTCAAAATCTACAGACAATTCTTTCTTTCCCAACACAAAACAGAATTAAATCTCCGACATCACCAACAATGGAGGAAAAATTCATAGGCAATGCCTTCTGCTTTCTTTTCGCCCTAAAAAATAGAATGAATCAAGTCTCCCAAACCCCAAAATATTTACAAAAGACAAGGAAAAAATAGTTGCACGAGAATTTCCAACTAATTATAGTTAATTTTAATTTAATTTATTAAATCAATAGTCTATTAAAATGTTTTATTTAAATTTTACAATTACAATAGACACCCTATTCACTCAAATAGGTAAAATCATTTACCCCCAATTATTTGCATTTTATAATTAAATCCATAACCTAGACTTATAACCTTGTATTTATTTATTATATTATTATTTATTTATTTTATTTTATTTTAATATTATAAATGTATTTAATTATAAATTATGATTATTTATGAATATGTTTATATTTTTTATCAAGGTATCTTTGAACATAATAATTTATTTTAATACATCAAATAACCAAAATCATTTATCCAACAACTTTAAATTAAATAAAACAAATTCTAATTAGTTCCCTGAACCCTATCCAGAGTCGAAAAGAAATACTTCAAGCAACATCGACTGACCAAACTAACAAACTAACAAAACTAACGGGGTATTAGAACAAATACTCATCCTCTTTGAGGATGATGGCTAGGGTAGGGGACCAAGTGTCATCTACTCTCAACTAATCCATCGGGTTTCAAGGCACGCTCAGACCCATCAATTCAAGTGGACTCAATTCCTAATATCTGCAACCTACATCACACAAAATGGTCGTGCATATACATATACATATAATCAAATACACCATGAAAGGGAATCACAATATTATAGGGTACTCACAAGTGAGTGATGAGACACTGTCCCCTTCACCCAAACACATCACCAAATCATATAAAAATAAGTTCGATAGTCCATAAATTCATAATATACAATATCAATTGCTTAACATCATTAGCATATACCCCTAAATATCCCTATTATTTTACCTTTATCTCCAAGTTTGAAAGACAATCTACCTACACCTCCATGGTGAGAATGGAGGGGTACTACATCCTCCCCCCTAAAACTTGACTTACTCCTAGAAGTCACTAGCTAGGGTGGAAACATAACACATTAGTACTACAAATTTCTATTACCAACATCAAAGTTGATTCATTACATCAAAATAAAATACACTAGTTTTCCCTATGAAAATAATTCCTCTCACAAGGATATATACTTATATAGTCCATTTCAAACATGACCTATCCTTTTAGTTTTCAATGTCAAAATAATAACACAATCAAGACTTGCATTTAAAAATGATTCCATAGTACATAAACCACTCAAAATCCTTACATATTAGCATTAACACCCACCAGTTTCTTTAGGACAAAGAAAACATTGGACCCTTTTAATCCCAATGAGCATAATTTCTCATAACAAAAACATATAAAAGTATTGAATTTCAAATGCATTACCATTTAATTTTTTTTACAATTCCTCCTCAAATACATTGTTAAGAAATCAATACATCATAATGCTACACTTCCATTAAAAAAAACATAATTATACACACAAAACAAACATTTTTTTATTAAATATCCATCATTCACAACAAGAAAAATTTCACTTTATCCATTATACAACACTAAATCTCATAACATATTCAACACAAGATCATGATTTTACACCCTTTTAGAAGCATATAAACACAATTTATCATTTTGTAAGCACTATATTCATGAGTCTAGAGATTATTGTGCAAGAGTTGGAGTCACTTTTGGCCAAAAGTGGAAGTGTTTTCCCTGATTTTCAGCATTTGACACATTTGAACTTAAAATTTGAAGCACTTAGAGATGGAATCTTAAAAAAATTCACCAATCATAAAATGTAGTACTCAGAGTCTAGTTTCCAAATAATGTAATTTATTTCAATACCCAGATTGTAAAATTGAGTTTCAATAGAAGTTTCTAAAAACCACTGTTTAAAAGTCATTTTTTTATACCATACCATGAACGTGTACGACATCCATATTTTGACCTAAATTATCATATTTTTCAAAATCCTTTTGGGAAAAGATTTGTGACTCATTGAAGCTTGTTTTCGATATTTTTTTGTAGTTTTTTATTGAATATTTTTTTTTATTAAATTTTTATTAGGCATATTTGTCGTTTTGAAAAATCATTGTGTATGTGCATAAGATGACCCAAACTTATCATTTTTTGATTTTTTTTAAATTGAAAAGAATTGTCTAAAGTTTGTTCTCGTTGAATTCGTTCGTCAAAATGTTATGTTCATCAAAAGTTATTAAAATACTAAAAAAACCTGATAATTCAGGTTTATGGACTAGCTTCATTAGAAATTAATTGAAAAATAGAAAAAATATTCAAATTATTAAAAAAAATTACATATTTGGAATCTGCACTATCTCATCTATAATGGGTTTTAATTTCGTAATTTTTTTTGCAAAATAGGTCTTCAAACATATGTCCAAAGTCATTATTTTCCTATGACATTAACAGGACCTTCAAGTTGCAGGTCAAACTAGTTCCAAAGCTTAGGTTCGGGTCCCCAAGCCATTTTCTGAACCAAAAAACAAGCCAAAAACTCGCCCAAAAATTCATAATTTAAAAAACAGGATCCCGTTTCATAAAAAACCATTTTTTATGGTTCTATGAAATGGGATC